>JAQIWH010001916.1:0-27820 GCA_034695005.1 Cryptops parisi
AAACATAGCCAACGAAGCTTTTTTAATTTAAGCTAAAAAAAATAAAAATGCCTAATTCACTTTAAATATTTTATTTACATGGTTTTAATTATCTGTTTATTAGCCAAATGTTTCATCTGATTACTAATTTGCAATTCACCGTGAGAACTTGTGCACTATGGTTTCCCAAATGATTATTCGGGGATGGATTTTAGATAACGGTATTTTATCGTGCTAAACAAATGTGCTCTAGTGATTCGTTGGTACATTTGTCAGTTTTTTGCTCTCAGGATGAAAGGCGTGTGTTGGATTTTTTAGTCAGTTGAGCAAAGAGTTGACTTAGTGAAGTCGGGTGATAACACCAACCGATAGCTTAGGTCAATATTTATTTAAACTTATTTGTTCATCAACGGTTCGATAGTATTTTTCTTTTGATATCCGTCTTATATAATCACTTAAAAAATCAATCTGAATTTAGATTCAGTAAATGGGACTAGTTTAGAATTATTTTAGTGTGATGAGTGCTGAAAAGAGAAATTCCTTTTTTGGACCACTCGAGTCTGTTGTTTTTTTATGAATGAGCATTCTCTTTCAAACAGCTTTGCTCAAAAGTTATGAGAATGGTTAGAAAAAAAAGGTATTAAAACATGACTAGGTCATCCCAATGTTGACACTACCGTACTAGTAAAGTGGGTGTTGCTTTGTAAGTTTTGTAGTACTTTTTCTTTAGAGACAGTTCAAACTTGAATTTTGTGAAGGCTAACAAAAACTTGCATCACAACTTGATGGCGATATTTTTTGACCACGTTCTTGTTGGTGCAAACAGTCCATCTTTGGCTCTTGGCGATCTTTCGAAGGGTAACTGAAGGTAGCCGAAGAAACACACTCTAGTTTTAAGATGAGGGTGCAAGGTTCACGAGCAGGCGGTAACGCTAGGTGACAAATAGGTGCTCTTATCAGCAACGCAACTCTGGGATTCTAGGACTAGGCGTGGGCTTGGCACAGGGAAGTTAGTGCGCACAGATAGGCGTCTGTATAAATGTCGCTCATCTCCGGGGTGACCAGGTGGAGTGGCATGTGGAGGCACTAGCAACTGGCATCGCACGAGAGACACGCACTCTCTCTCTCTCTCACACAGACTGTTTCTTTTGGAATGGTGCGTGTATGCTGTGCTGCTGCTGCTTCGAATCCAGTAGTTGTATCTCTGTGAGTTGGAAGTGGAGATCCAGACATTCTTCTGTGAACTATGTCAGATCTAACTCTTCCAGCTCACGCAGGTGCAAAGATGGCTGCACTTTGATGATCGGTAATCTAGCATAAACGACGATTCAGCTCTGAATCAATGGGAGTGCGTGCTGCTGCTGCTGCACACATTGTTCCTAGTCGACCGAGGATTCTAAGGAGCCTAGTGCCTGCCGTTGTTGGCAGTGGTTTAACATTCCAGCTTAATTTTGAAACCTGTTCAATTTAGGTCATTGAAAGAAAACAAACTAGCTTTGTTCTCAGTTTGAATTTCCAGGTTGGCTCTTTGGGACACGACTGCTGTCATCATGAACGTCTTTGTCTTGGAATGATTTGGCACCTTAGAGTAAGTGGAGAAGTGGTCTCTCCACTTTGCTTGAAAAGTGAGATTCAACTCCTCCAACTTATTTTAAGGGTTGCCCTCGCCATCGTTCATCCTCATGATTGCAAGAAACATCAGCAGTTTTCATTCGCATCCTAGGTATGGACCAGCCAGCATGAGGGAAGGGCAAAGCAAATGTAGGTGTATGTCCACCCATTTAAGGTGGCTGGCTTGGCCACTGACAATTAATTCAATTCGAGCAGGTAGAATTCAGGGAACCATCACCAGCATCTCATGACAGATGGATTACTAAATACTGTTTGTTTAATTTAACTGCAAAACTATGGAAGATGATTATGGTTCTCTGCTAGATGTCAACATAATTGGTTTTATAGCATTTCATTCGATATTAGTTTTTCATTTTTAATTTAAATCAAGGCCATGATTTCAAATGTAAATCTAGCGGGTCTCTAGGTGTGGGGAAAAAAGGACAGATTTTTGGTTCGAGGCTCAGTTGAATCTATTAAGCCACAGATGATAAAAACGGTCATGCTTCTTTCATTCAGGTAACCCAAACAGCATAAGCTCTAACTAGTCTATGTAGTAGTATTTGTGAACATTGCAGCGAGATATGTCAATTATTGCTAAGTGATTGTTGCCAAAGCTTCGATTGGCATGAACTTTTATTATTGGTTCTCTAAAGTGGGGTGCACGAAACTCTCCGCCCTATCAGGGGGGGGGGTGCCCCTGTGGTACTACGTACTAACCTAGGGGTTCACTGATCTAGTCGTCGGTGGTCGGGCAGGCACTGGTGAGCATTTGAATTGACCATTTGAATATTTTATTGTCAACAAACCTTTTTGGATGAATTTTTGTGTTTATTTAAATACAATAACAATCGACCATGCTACAAGGAAATTAAAAGCCAAATATTAGTAAGCTTACCAGATGTCATTTTATCTTATGAAATAATAAATGATACCATTGGGTAGTACATATTTATTGTCCATGGCAGTTGCTGGGAGACAAAAGCCATTACTACCCTAAGATAGTAACGACCCAAGGTCTTTCTTTGTGGAAAAATATCATTTCATTCAGCAGCCAAAGTCAATAAAAGTAGGTGGTACAACAACAACAACAACAACAACACTGCTGTACTCTCCTCATGCAGGCAGATTCTCAAGCTTTTGTCAAACCTGCTGGGGAAAATAGTACTTCTGAAATTGAATAATCAGTCACCAAATTAAAATTAACAATGGTCTGGTGGTTAATTAGATAGATAGATAGATGAGCTGAATATTTTCTTAAGATAACTTTCTTGCCATTTGGAATTTCACCAAAGTCACTGGGCCAACCAGGCCAGGCCAGGGCAGGACCCCTCTCACTCATATAATAAGTGGTTTCAGTAATCTTGGAAAGATAGATAGATACCATACCACTCACTCACTCACTGTTTGCTACATCCTTGGACAGGGAGGGAGAGTGACTCGTGTTGAAATCGTATGACTGTGCCTCATCATAAGCAAACAAAGCTGCTGCTATCTGTGATAAGATTAACTTATTTTCCTAACTTTTCAAATACTGGTGTGGCTTTGGTGACATAAAAATAAAATAACGTATTTGCAAGATGTAGATCAGGTTCATTAATCAATCTCATTTTAATGACGTGCCAGTGGAAAGCCAGAGTTGAAGACGTTTATAAACGCTTATGTTGGTTAAATTTAACGTTTAATTGAGATTAAATTTTTTGCTGATGGTACGTACACCATTGAGAACTCGGTGTCAATTTGCATTGAACATAATTGAAGACGAAGAGCAATGCAACAGTAAAAGCAGAGTTTTTTTTATTATGTTAGTACTACGGTAATAAAAAGTGCAGCTTACATGACAGACAGCAAGTGATACAAATTTTGAGTGAGTGCTGGTTTTAACTTGTCTTTATTTTGGAATACATTGCACTTTTTCCCCACCTTGATGATTTTTTGATTTTTTACTGGGTGTGTATTGGATATCGAGTCGAGTGATCGAAACTTTCAATTTGAAATTAATTATCAGTATTATTTCTTGACAGTAATAGGTGGCTGAGCAATAAGATTGAAGAATTACTGTATATGACAAAAAAATAACAATTTTGTTCAAATCTTGTGCTGTACTCTTAATCTAACCATAAACAAAAGTTTGGAATGGATGTTGTGTCATTGTCATGGGGTGTATTGAATACTCTTGAGATCTTAATTTATTCATCCATACAGAGACGCATCCATTACACAAATCTACAAAATTATACATAGACAAAAAACAATAGACGCACTACTACATCATACAAATTTCAAATTGATAAAACAATTCCTTTCTCACTTTACAATAAGTTTCCTTTCAACATCTTCGACAAGTGGAACTTGGTACTACCACTAAGAATCAGGAAGTGGTCTTCAAGGATATTAATAAACAAAACTTTAACAAATTAATTTATACGCATTCAAACTTGACCTAATGTATACCCTTTTGTTTCAGTGCTTTCAGCACTGTTTTGTATTTGTTTTATTGTTGTGTTAATATTGTTATTATCGATTTGTATAAATCGTGGAAAACATAAAAGAAAATAAAAAATAAATTCCTTTACCTACTGACAAAGTGCAAAGTTAGAAACAGGTCCCAACGTTTCGTCTTCGGTTACAAAAGGCTTCTTCGGGGGAAGAAAGGAAAAGGAATTTTTTGTATAAATCGTCTTAAGAAAAATAAAATAAAATAAAATAAAATCTTGACCAACAATTTTAGGTTCTGACTTGCACCCGACTGACCAGCTATAGCCAGAGCCAGAGACCGTTAATCTATAGACTAACTAACAGTCTCTGGCTATATAGTGCTAAGGGAGGGCTCTAGTGCTAGTCTAGTCCATAGATTTTCTGCAACTTCTTCTCCCACGATGATAGTGTAGTTGTAGTAGACTACTTACTGCAAGTGCTTTCATTTGCCAAACAATGGTTGGCCATCTTCTAGTAACTAACGCTCGGCTTGTAACTGGTAGTTACAAGCCACGTTCAAAGTTTGGGACCCAGCAAAATTAACCTAGCCCTACCTAATGATGGTGATAGTTAGTGAATTATTTCAGTCAGTACAGTGGATTATTGAATTGATAGAAAAGAAAATCATCGAATAGGCATCATTTAACTGTCTGTTTCACAGTTTGCTGAAAATTATCACAGACCAATCAATAACTATAAAGTGAACAAGCCTACTTTGCTTCTTGAGGGGGGGGGGGGTTACTTTCCACCAGTGGAAAAAAAAGTCGTTGTTTGTTAGTAGCTGCTACTGCTAGGCTAGGCAGTTAAATATATAACAACCGTAAGATTAACTGTCTCTGGGCATTACCAACCAGCAGTTAACCACTTCAGATGTATTTGTGAAATATTAAGATATTAACCCATTATAAAACTTTGTTAATCCATGTTGGTCAACTTTTCTCATGATAAAAAATTGAACTGTAAGATAGTTAAGTTAACTTTAAACTACAGTGTATTTATTTATTTATTTATTTATTTATTTTATTTTAATTGACTCGGTCTCAGTGACCAATGGGGATAGACCGAAAAGAGTACGAATGACTTTATTGAATGCAACCGTCAGGCGCTTAATTCTGTAGATTGAAGCATTGGACTAGATAATAATCCCCTAAGTTAAAAATGATTGAATTTTGGTTTTTATAAACTAAATTTTCTGTTTGTAAGTTAAACTATTTTTTAATCTTTTGGATATAAAAATAGTTTTGTGTAAACGTGTCATTAATGTTTCGATATGTTGTCCAAAATTTAATTGAGTGTCGAAATGAATGTGTTCATTTCATTGATCAATAACCTACAATAAATCGGCTCCTTTCTTCTCCTACTACTACTATAGGACTGACCTATAAAGATGAGATATACTGATCTCTAATCTTAATTTTATTTAGATAACAGAAGCTGTTTTTGTTTTTGTTATTTTATGTTTCACATTTTAACGCCTGGTCACAGAGCCAGTATGGAAAATCAAGTGAAATTCAAGAACAACTTGGGGTTACGTTGCACCAGTGCAGGCTCAAATCTTCAATAAGATTTGATAAATTTAATCATTTCTCGCCATAGCTCAGCATCCAGTATTGTAGGTTACTCTTCTATTTTACCAGGTGCAATGCGAGTAGCACTCAAGAATGATAACGTTGCACCAGTGATACATAAATAGATAGCTACTGTATTTCATGCAAAATGTAATGTTACCTAACATTGTACTTCAGTGTGAGGTTTATTGTATTTATGGAACTTTGCAATCAATGCGAATTATGGTTCTCCCACTTTTATACACATTCAGAATCGAAAGAACATTTTTAACAAGAAAGTGGTGTCAAGTAAATTCGTGTTAGCAACAATAAGTTTTTCTTTTATTCATTGGTACGATAAACAATGCTTGGTGTCTCTTTCCTCTCCTCTCCTCTCCTCTACTCTGATAGTGATAAAGACGACAAATAAAAATTTTGCCAATGTTCCCATTTCCAACAAACAACAGGCGCTAGGTTTAAGTCCTGTATCATGCCTATTTTCGTATAACAGTGTACATACGTACGTACGTACGGCTGGGTCTCTTTTCATGCAGCAGATACTTTCCGCAGAAAACCGCATAAAAAAGTCATAATCTTTACGGATCAGAAAATTTGCTATCATGGATAGCTGTAGCCTAATGTTAAAAAACAATGTGTTGTCTTTGATAGACTTCTTTTTAATTATGTAAATTCATTTGATTGATTTTTTTTTATTTTTTTTTTTTTTGTATCTTTGGACCCTGTGGATTGTATTAAAGTAATAATAATAATAATAATAATAATAATATTAATAAGATATGTTGTAAAATTAGGGATACGTTCCATAATTTTCAGAAATTGCATAAAACCAAAACAAGGAGTTAAAAAAAAATTAATGAAAAATTGCATTTAAAAAGTTGATGAAGATTCAGTAAAATAAGAATGTCCACTTAAAAAACAAAAAATCCGCTTGAACATCGGAACAAAAACAAAATTGATATATAAAACATTTTGTCTTAAAATTTTGCCATTTCATTTTAGACGGTATCGAATAAGATTAGGTAAAATCAGACATTATCTGATATCATACTAATGATAGTATCGTCCCTTATTAAGGCATAATCCACAAGCAGTTCGTTGCCATCCTTGCTAAAGACACCAAAACCTTCTCCAGCAATACATGTGTAGTGTTCATAGATCAAGAGTAATGATTTTAAATCAATTGAAGGCTTGCCCGGAATAACGTTGCATGTAACAATGGCAAAAGAAGTATTTAGCAACACATTGATTGTCCAATTTAGAAGTGATATATGTATGTTTTAGGTAGGTATGATTGACAGCACTAGCTAGGCCCATCTAAGAGGCACAGTTTTCTATAATAATCTTAATATTGAATTTTTGTAACATTCAACGTTATTCAGGGCAAGCCTTCATTGATACTGTCATGCATGTTGGATGGATTGCATTGCATTGCATTGCAATGCAGCAAGCATTTAAAGTTTGTGGTCTTATTTCAGCAATAGCAGATACAACACGATTTAAACAGTTCAAAAATACAAATAAATTGATAAGTGCTCTTCTCTTAACGTGATAATGGGGAATCATCGTACTAAACATGCTCTCCGTATAGGTAACAGTGTTCCACGTCAATACGTCGCAGGACAATACAGCGCAAAGAATAGTAAATCGCAAACTTGACGTAACAGAAATCACGTCGCAGATATTACGGCGCAAAGTACATCGTCACACATACAATACATAATCACTGTCACAGCATAAATTTAAATTTGAATGTAGTTTTGTTATCATTAATGATACTGTAGAGTCAATTAATTGACTGTACAAAGTAAAATAAAGATTAAAATGAAATATAAATTCCATGCTGAATGAAGGCTACTTCTCACTATTATAGTGCGTTTAGATTTAGATTAGCTTTCTAGATTTATTTGATTTCATTCCAACATGGAATCGTTTGACAACACATGGACAAGAACAATGACATACACAAAAAATTAAACCAAAGAATAAAAGGAAAACTGAAAATTAAATCTAAGTCAGACGCCGATTACAAGTAAGGCGACTAATTACCACGCTTGTGCCCTACCTATATAGTGAGAAACTAGCTTTAAAAGTGGACAGAAAAATTATACAATAAAAAACTCGATTGTCTGAATCACCATCAATACATTATGCTATTTATAATTTCAAAGGTAAAATGTTTCATTAAACTATAAAAATGTAGAGAACTCGATAATTTATCAAGTTCTTCATTACATGTTCACCAAGGAGACGTAATCAACAATATGTATGTGCATTATTAACTTGATAGATCATAGATTTGAATAGAAAACAAGAATTGAAAAAATCCTTGTCCCAGCCTGGGATCGAACCAGGGACCTCTCGTACTCGACAGTATTTGTCAATATTGTCAATCTACCAATTATTGATAGATTATCCATAAATATCGATAATTGTCAATGATTTTTCCACAATGTTTCGGTTCTCATGTTTCAATAAATTATGGACAATCGCGATTCGGATAATCGAGTTTTTATTATTTTTCTGTCCACTCTTATTCTGTATGAAATTTATATTTATTTAATTGTTATTTCACTTTGTACAGTCAATGACCGAGTTGAACTTTAAAGATAACAAAACTACATTCAATTTTTAATTATATACAGTCTACGCTGTAAAGCTTGCAACACATTGTATGTGACATGATGTACTTTGTTCCGTAACATCTGCAACGTGATTCGTGTGACGTTTTGTCTTGCGATGTGGTTTCCTTTGCGCTGTATTAACGGGTTACTCCATACTGTATAGGTATACAGTATATATAACAAGAGATCCCTGTTTTCGCACCGTATAACTTCAAAACCGCGTCATAAGAGACAACTGTATTTAGGATGTTCCAAACGCCAACAGGCTGAGATTATTGAGGTCCTGCCCAATGAAACAATACAAGATTTTTTGATTTTTTTTTCAAATTCGTTCGATATAAGAAAACAGTATTCCGATACTTGATGAATCCTTCTTGCCTCATCACAAACCAACCACTCGATGAATGTAAAATCAGATTATGTGATGGCCTAACAAACAACACCAAGTGAAGTGCCTATTCCAAGAGCAACAGCTGCTTGGTTACAATAAATTATAAATACAGACAACATAGAAGACCTACTATTGGCCTTTAGTTCACTACTATCCTCACAATTGTTAGAATGAAACACAACTGTTATTTTCGTTTAAAGATGCAAATTCCTGTGGTTATCTATTCTATTCTATTGTGATGATGTGACCGAATAAATACAATGAAAAGTGTTTAAAATAAAGTGTCCGCAAAGGACCGGCCCATTGATTATTGCTCATCACGCAGACTAGAAATTTATTATCCTCGTGTGGGATCCATCACTCTGCTCAAAAAACAAAATTAAACTTTGCAGGAAGTGGAGGGGAATCTGATTGATTTTATTTTTTAATAATTGGCCTGTCGTTTTTCGCTCTTTTTGTTTGCTTTACGTACGGTTTTTGGGTGTGTAGTGTAACCGTTGGATCGTTTTTAACCAAACCTTATTTTTCTCATTGGATCGGTTTCGTTGTTAACGTTGCTGTTGGAGACAGTGGTTGATTTTATTTTTATTAATGTAGCACGAGCTTCAACACGATGAATGTCATTTTTTTTTAAAGATATTCCAACATGATCACGAATGCATCTCTGCCATGGTCACTTTTGAACATTTAAGCAGCTGGTGTCAAAACAACGCTGTTTGCTGCACTGACAATGGAGTTGACCCACCACTGGGGTGCTTGCCATCCGTTCGATACATTCCGTTCAATTTTCGCCCAATCGACTTGCTCTCAAAATTTCAACAACAACAACAACTTCTTTTTTCCACTTACATGCAAGGTAAAAAATACTCTTCAAACTATTGTGCTCGTGTATGATCACACCTTGGTTGACCCGTTCACATTTCCCATTGGTTTCGAATGCTGCTATTTCTTAACTTCCAGTTGCATCGACACTTGTAGCCTGCGACAACGATGAAGCTGACGGCGTTAACGAGCTGCTGTTTGATCTGTTGCATGGGCAGTTGCGTAAACTTCACGACAGGGAATTACCGTTAACTGAAAAAGACCAAGCGGAGTTTCTTCGACAGCTAGTTCAGCGAGAACAAGATTCTCAGGCCGACCTGTCCACTAGTTTTTCCACCGATCCTCATGGTGCAACATGTGGTAAGAATGATGGGTTATTTTATTCATTTCAAACGATTATTGTGTCTTAATTTATTCTCTTTTGTTATTCTAAAATGTTACGAATCAGCTTCCAGCAAATTGCCTCGGAAAATTGTGAAACAAGAAGCTTTTGATGCCTGCAGCGACAGCGTTACGGGCGAGAGTTGTAGCTCGATCCAGTGGAAGTGTTATGCCAAAGGAGCCACAGCGAGCCATGTCATGCTTACGTTTTTGCCAGAAAACTTCAAAGGGTTAAAGAAATTTGTTGCCGAGCGAAGTTTCTTTGACTCGGATAACCGGAAAGTTTGCTACTCCGAAACCAACGTTGTTGACGATGATCTTACTGAAGAAGTTGCCAAACTGGAGAACGATTTGTCCTTGTCGGAAGATGTGCCGGAAGGCAATGAGTCATTGACGGCCGCCGAAAGCAGTACTAACAAATCTGTTTTCAGGACTTTGTTTTTGCCGGTGTTCGTGTACAACTGTTCGTTGGTGAATCTTGTCGGTCAGCTGACGTGCAGGGAAAAAATGAGAGGCTGTGACGTTTTTTTTGATTTTACGTTCAAGCACAGACAAGAAATGTTGGGAGAAGATACCATCACTTTGCGCAGCGAAACGCAGAGCAGCGAAAATTCCAAACTCCCATCTCCGGAGCCTCCTTGCGAGGAGTCGAGTGGACCCATTGAGGGACATTTACAAGCCCTTCGTAAATCCTTGGAGCTCATCTTTTTAAAGACTTTTGTCTTGGGTGTTTTCAAGAATTTACATCTACAAAAAAACGTTCATCCGTACGATGTCCAAACAGCAATTGACAGCATTTGTAGCGAGTCTCTGCTAGAGATTGACATCAGTAGCTTTTTACAAGTAAGCGTACTACTGTCTGTGAGCAGAGGCTTTTGTATTAGTTTTATTCAGTTAATGCCGAGTGCCTTCAGTCAGTCAAGCTACATCATTAGAATAGAAAATTCCCCACCGATGGATGGCACTGAAATGATGATGTTTGTTTCCATCTAGATTGTATGCAAGCATGTCAGGGACTACAAAACCAAAACCGCCCTCGAAATGTTGAACAATAGTCCCACCACTCAACCTTTTCTGGGAACCAACGCCCCAACACCGAAACCTCATTCCGTGGATGATTCGGAGGCAACACAAGTGGACAATGTGCCATTATCGAGACAAACCTTTCCACTTTCCTTGTTGAAGAACGAGTTGAGTTGTGCCGACGAGTGGCATTTGTTGTTGAAAAAGAAGTTCAACGCTATTTTGCGGAAATCTTTTTTACCTATCCCAACGTGCGAAGACTTCTTTTTTTATTGTCCACCTAATTATCAACAGCTGTGCAGTCAGGTAAGTTTCGCCTGTTTTTCTTTACAACATCTTTTCAAATCGAAATGAAGTTGACTGCGCCGATCAGGTGGTACAGAGTAGCTCATTGGAATCCATTGATTAACAAACAGCAAGCTCAAGTATGTACCACATTTAATCACATAGGATTCACTTAATCCTAGCTGTCATTGTTGAAACATGCATCAGGAAAAAAAGTTGGCATTTAATTATGTAACCTGTACAATAAATTAATTAATTAATTAACCATTTGTACGATAAACTAGCATTCAAGATCGAATTCTGGAAATGAAATGAACGTACCTACTTATTCAAGTGATGGACAAGAATCGGAAACGTTTCGTTCAGAGACTGTGGAATTCAGATCCGAACTTGAAAGCACAAGTGATGATAATCTCAGCCTTTGCTTTTCAATTCATTTTTTTTTAATGTGTTAATGGGTTGATGAGTTTTGGTTGGATCGATTTTAGGTCTTTTTAGCAATAAACCTGTGAAATCAATGTACGATACGAATCCTGTCGAGATTCCAGCGTCCGGAAGTCTCGTTGACAGCTACAGCATTAATTCTTCCATGAACGGTGTCACTGGCTCAAGTGTCGAGTGCGAAGATCACATTCCGCCACTTTTCTTGCATCTCATGTGCACTGTACGAGCGAACAACCACCTTGGCAGTTGTTCCGTACGAAACGTTCCTTCGTGCCTAGGTCGGTCATCCCGGTTGATAACCTCGTTACCTTTTTTTTCCTTGTCACCTCAATGAAATGAGTTGTATCGATGTTTAGGTCATATCGTGAAATGTATGGAGAGTTCGGTGCATGAGATCGACTTGAACGGTTTCCAAGTGACCTTAGATATCAACTGCTTAACGTTACCTCCCGAGTTAGAAGTGCACATTAGTGGGAAATCGACGGATGGACGGGGGGCACCCTCATTCAACAACATGTCGCCCGTGTCCAGCGAAAGTCAGTATCCTCTTGGAGAACAAGATCCGGTATCCGAAGATGAGTAAGTTGGTTTCATCAGGTCCTTGACAAACAACGGCACATCACCATTACCATTTTAAAAACCACTGCTGATAATAACGAACCCTTTTTCACTGGTTCAACTAATTACCATTTTAATGAGCTTTGCAATGTCCTTGTAGGTATCAGACAGAATCTCAAAGCGATCAACTGAATCACTTGCCAGAATTTCAACATCGAGCAGTGACCAACACTGTGGAAGAAGTAATAGATTTGTTAGAGACGCATGTTGAGTTTTATTTTATCCATTGTAAGCTGTTAGTACAAAATAGGCTGGTTTTTTTTTTCTTGTAGATTAAATGGCTGTTACGCGATGAAATAGCAGCGGCAATGTTGGAGTCTTTTCCATTAACGGAAATCACATTGGACATGGTTGCGTTTCACGTTCAAAGTTCTTCAGGCTGCCCGGGCTGTTTGTTGGAAGAAGTACCGTTGCAATTTGTGTTTGGCCCTGATCAAAGCCTAGACAAATTTACACAAGTAAGTTATGGCCAGCATTTTTGTGGTTGAATGTTAAAATATAATAAAGTAAATTAATTTTACTGTTGTTTCTCTTTCAGGAATTTAGGCAGATGTCATTGAATCAATATCAAATTAAAAATGAAGGAAAGTATTACTATTTGGTGATGAAAGCATCGGATGTCAAACGAGCGAGCTACGGCCAAGTTCACTTTGGTGTTGCCAGTAAATCTTTGTTCATTCAGACGAATCCTCATTCCAACGATACGACGGCTTTACGTCAGATCGGGACAGGTGGTGATCAGGAGGGTACGAGTGACGAAGGGCGTCAGTCGTGTTCGACGGCGTTGCTTAAAATGCCGACAAAGCCCAAATCCGTCAAAAGGTTTGCCACTTCGAAGGATGTTGCGGAATACGATACGGAAAGTGAAGATTGTAAAGAATCTGTTAGATCTGGAAGTAGAAACAGGAAGTTCAGTCACGGACAACGTTCGGTGCAGCCAAATACCAATGCTGAAGACGATTCCACCGACAGCGTCGTTGTTGCACCAGAAAAACCTGGGGTTCATAATGGTCATGATACGACATTGGAATCGCACGCCATCGACATGGTGGAATCTGCAGTTGCAGGTCTCGTCGTACTGGACGTGAAGCAACTCGGTGCGACCAAAGAGGATCAGGAAGCTTTGGCTGACGACTATGCGTGGAAAATGGCCAACTTAGCGCACAAGCATCAAGCTGTCAACTCGGTTGTAGGACTCGGTAGCGATGTCTCGAGTCTTTTGGGCAGCGGACAATGTAGCAATGAGGATGGTGAGTAGCCAAAGCCAAATGTACATTTCTTTTGTCGGCCTTTGAAATATTAACTCTTCCAACCACTTTTGTTTGTCCAAGGTTACGACGGTGACAGCAGTGACATAGAAAACGAAAGTGACTGGTTAAACGATCTCGAAATTCAAAGGCCTATGTTACCTGGGTTTTGGCTCATTCTACAAGTGTTTGGACATTGCGTCAAAGTGTTCTTCCACACACGGTATGATCACTGTGACTAAGTAATATTCACCAGTTGCATCTACATGTCTGTATATGTTCTTCATATAACTTAGTTAGCAAATCTCACTCCCCAAATTTGAAAGTATTTTTTTCTTGTTTACGGAACACGAACCACTCGAAGGTATAATGAATTAGCTTTCCTTTTAGAGATTTGGATGATCACTGTGACCAGTTACATCAAGGTATTGATGTCGTTAAAAAGGTTATAAAAAATGTGAAAAGTATTTGCAAAATTGTCAACCAGGTAATAATTTATTTTCATTAATAAATGGAACGTTGTTTGCTAGTTGCATGATACTAATTCCACTTTTATATTTTATTTGTTTTTTAGAATTTATTATTGCAAGATTTGCACGACACTCGCATGTGCAATCAACTGTTGGAGCCGGAAGGCACCGAAGATATCTGGAAGTCGACTGATCCGATAATCATACGGAAGAAATCTGTTTCCTCACACGCATTTCAAGGTGATTACGTTAACAAAAGGACTCTGTTTGTGGATTGGCCTTTCACCCATATTGTGTCTAGGCACAATAGAATGACACCTACCTGAACTACTTTTTTTTTCTCACCAGATGATGAGAGTGAGAACTATGATTATCATCATAGTTTCCTCAAAGCCAACCTCGATTTTAAGCCAGGAACCTTTGCGTGTGACATCATATGGCAGACCAATTTTCTTCTCCATCCTCGTTTGAAAACCGGTCCAGGCAGAAGTGGTGTTTCTAGAGGTAATTTGTACATTCGTGTTTTTATTTCATATTTCACATGAAATATCGTTTCATTGTCACGATACCTATTCGTGTTTGTGCTTTTCAAGGCATTCAAGCGTTAAGAACGGTGCTGAATTCTTTCTCTGTCAACAATCGGGAAAACATGTTTGTCTACGCTGGAACAGAAGGATCAGTGTTTTATCTTCGGTATTCTGATTTGTTCATATGTAAAAAAAAACAACCTCAAACGAAAGAGACAGAGACAGAGAGAGAGAGAGAGAAAGTTGTTGTTTTTTTATTTAGGTTGAAAGAAAACCAGTGCTCGGTGAGCCAGACCTTAGGTGACTTGACCCCAGGTAAACCCATCGCAATATTATTTTTCTTTTAACAGGGTGGGAGAATGTGTCAAGCCCAGAACCTAATCTGAATTAACAGTGATAAAAAATGTGAAACCATAGAGTTTCACACTGCCCGAAATTCAGTCAAAATTTTATTAAATTATATTTATTAAATTTTATATTATAAAATCTTATTAAAAAATTATATTAAATCTTTTCAACCTAGTTTTTTTCACTAAGGTGTTGGATACATTTCCACGCCTGTGGAAGTAAGCCAATTGCAGAGCCTTTTTCTTGAGGACCAGTTTCTTGCACTCAGCCCATCTCTTTTCTAGCGAAATCTCTTGCTACGGAAGGGCTTCTTCACCTTTGTTAATAAGCTAGAGTCACAGGGGTTTGCATTTGAAGAGTAAAGTGGATGTTCAATTTCTCTCACTTCCATCTTGAGCAAGTTGTTCCACTATTATAGACAACCTACAACCAACGGCGTACATTGTCATGCGATGTGATCGGAGGACGTCTTTCTCGGCACAGAACCCAGGAGATACTCCAGAAACCTGTGGTGCTAGTTGGCATTTACAGTTTTGTCATTGGAAACTGCACGGTGAAGAAGGGCGCCACTAATGTCGTACAACCAACAATCGGCATGACCATCACATTACTGAGCTCTCGGTGAAGTTTCTTGAGCCATGGGGATTCTGGGTGATGCCATTCATCAGATGATGCAATAGACTGGTCTTCTTTGCACCTATGAGGGGAAAAAGTTTGCAGACTGCATACGCCGACCTCCCACGAGAGTGAAATGGGTTCAAAACCCTGGTGGGGATGGGGATAAGCTTTCAGTTAATTTTCTACAACTGTCCTTGTAGACACAGCAAAGTGCTAAGTGTACAGAATGTTAGCGTGAAATGCACCACTTTTCAATTGGTTATGACTTTGTACCTGTGATGGTATTTGAAACGTCGCTGCACTCGAAGGGTGCATGAAATGTAGGATTTTTGTTGCAGATGGCTATGTTGTGGCAACAAATGACTTTAAGGGCTGCAACCTTCTTTTTACCAGCATCAATTAAGGATGCACAGGGGTTAGCATTGGGGCTTTACCCAAATGCAAAATGCTGTATAAACAGCACTTTTCTCTTTAAGCAAGCTGGCAGATGCGTTATGTGCACTTTATGTGATGGCAAGAACTTCTCCCATTCTGACACTATCATTGACACACAGTTATGTTACTGCTTATTCATTAAGTCTGTCAAACCACTTATTTAAAAGTTGTACATCTCTCCAGCTGCTTTTTAAAATGTTTTGTTACTTTTTGATGTGTGTGCGTGTTTTATTTATTTATTTATTTATTTGTTGTTTTTTTAGGCTCCAGAAGTTCATCGATGGTGATTCTTACTGCAAGAAAAACAGCAAGCGAGAATGAAGAGGACTGCCCTGTAATTAGAATTTATACTAATAATCAGTGCTGATCAACATTCATACAACTATCGATGTAACTCGAAAAAACATCGATATAATTTTTAAAGTTGTATAAATATATGCATACATGTATAACCTCGTACACGCTGAAAAACAGCACTGCTAATAATTAACCAAATGTGTGGGTCGTAAACACTTTTTTGTTTACCCTCTTGTGTGTTATGGTTGTCCTCCATGGGGGTTCACTACAACAACAAAGTTTAACAACAAATATGGGAATAAAAGAAGCTACCAAACCTAGTCATATAAAATAATGTTCACTTGGCAAATGAAAACTCTAAATGAGTGTTTAAACCCTAAAATGCCCTATTTAGCCATTTTTGCCTTTATTTTTTCCGCCCAAATAGCACTAAACCTTTTTCTGAAGGGGGTTTGAACTCCCCCCCCCCTTCTCTGATGACATCTGGCAGTGATTGTTGGATTCAACTGTTTTGTTGGTTGCACAGGAATTGCGCCCAAGAGTAAATTCTGCCAGCGAGCATGATGCAACTTGTGATACTGCCTCAGTGGCTTCCCGTTCTTCGTTGGGTAAATTGCGTATGGAAGATACGATTCAGTTGCTGATCCATGGCATTTCCGATGCTGGTGAGTTGTCATCATTTGTCGTTGTTTGTTATAAGTTTCTTGAATTGTGGTAATTGGTTCCAATTCAGGACTTGAAATAACCGAAGAGTTAGTGAAAGTGCTACAAAATAGGTTAGATGAGGCTGTTTTGGATGTTATTTCTGTGATGCTGACTAGGAATCCTATGTGCAAATTAACCAAAGCAGATGTCCAAGTAGGGATCGTCCCAATTTGCTATGGTTTATTGTGTTTTTAGTGCCAATTTGCTAATGCACCGATTATTGTATTCTTTTAGTTTTTGCAAAAACCCAACGAGGTTCCTGCCCGCATTCTCCACTTTACTATTCATGCACATGCATTGGCTTATCTCCAAGCGTTGCGAGTGTATCTGTACCAGAATTTGCAGCAATTTCTCAACCTACCAAAGTATATAGACAACAAAGTAGAATTTCATTTTCAGGTCAGAATTCCAATGAGATACACGTTAGGCACATAATGAAAGCATGAAAAAGATTGGCGAGGAATTGTCATTATTCATTTTCAACTTGCACTAATTCAGGATTTTTCATTCGATTTGGATGTACCTAAGAAGGATGCTGACATTTTTCTTTACAACAGGCCACAAGGATCTGGAAATAAAGGTAAACCACGTTTTTAAAGAGACGAACAATTGTACAGTTAGTCGTCAAATGTTAACGTTTTCTATCATCATCATTTTTGTAGGCATTGCTGTGATAGCTTTATCCTTTGTCAATGGGCTGGGTCACCCCGTTCAGTACTTCACTGCCCCTAAAATTCCTCCCATTGGTGAGCGAATTGTTATTTCTCCGTTCGAATTCGACATGCTAACATCAACGAGTTTGTATGAAATTGAAAGTGCTTCCACCATCAGACACCCAGGTCAATTGGAATCCATCGTTAATGTAATGGCATTCCTTGTTGCGACTCGTTAGTAATTCTTTTGGGGGGGGGGAGGGATTGAACAGGTCCAATGGCTTTGATTCGATTTAGCATATGGGAACGTGGAAAACTGGATGGGGAGCAGTTGACGGAACGGTTGCGAAGTTCAGTGAGACACGCTTTGTGGGACTTGATCAACGAATACATGGTGTTGGTGACACCGTTGGTGGAAGATTTGCCACTCGACAGTGCCATTATCTGTTCCGAACCTGTCACACCGATCAAAGGTGATGTGTACTTTCAATGTTGTTTGGAAACGTTTTGTTGGCTGGATGTCGAGTGAAAGCTTCTTTCTTTTAGGCAAGCGTGCTGCGCGGATGCAGGAACCTTTGTTCTCAAAGTTTGTCACTTCAGCATCACTTCTGACTCAAGTAAGGCAAATTGACAACTGTAAGGAAACGTTAGACCCATGTTTGCCAACGTGTGATTGTTGATGTTTGCCTATTGGTTTTGTACGGTCTTGCTTCTTGTCCCGTTTCTAGATGAGGTTGCGAGAACACTCCGCTTCCGTTCCTGATCTGGTCGTCAAGTCTCGCTCCCCAATGACATCTCCTAAAGATCCGTTTATGTCATTTAAGGTCAATACTAGTTTCAGCGTGTTTGTTTTAATTCTATCCTAGCTGTTTGATTTTGTTTCTTTGCATAATTCTAAGAGTCTCTTTGATCGAATTGTCATTATTTCACCGACAGAAAAAATAAATAGTTGACTTGTGAAATTGTTTTGCAGCTCATGGGTTCTCCAAGCGTCCCTTGCACACCTCATCCAAGTTCGGTTTTCAGGCAAGTGGACAATTTGGATGTGAACGTTGATTCACAGAAATTTGAGGATGGATTCGAAGGTCTTAGCCAGCTGGTCGACGTTTATGGCTCCACAGCCGTAGAGTGGCTGGAATATGCTATTCATCTAGGTAATTAAGGGCTCGGTTTGACAACTTGATAAACATTGGAAGCCATTGGTTGGCAGAAATTCGGTGGTGGGGGGAACTTGAGCCATTGATTACAATAGTTTGTTTGTTTTTGTTGTAGGTGTACCATCTGTAACCAAGCATGTGTTTACATTGAATAATCGTCACTTGATGCCTAACATCATCAAAGAAATATTCAATCTTGTCAAGATGCAAGGATTGGAAATCAATTTGAAGATGTTTTCTCAGATTGCTAGCAAAGACAATGAGCTTTGCTTCACCACGTGCACTCTTCCTACTTATCTACCGAAGGTTAGATAAGTGATGGATGGGGGCATTTTGGTTTAAAGCAGCTGCTCCACCAAGAGCCTAACTTTACATTTCCTTCCAGAACACCGAAGGGAAACTTTCTGGGGATTTTTTTGGTGGGTCCAAGATGTTTCCTGGATATGAAAACAATTATAGAATTGTCGGCCGAAACTTGAAACACTGGCAAGCTTGCCAGCTGGAGAATGAATTCTGTAATTTTTTAGGACCCAATGTTTTTGGTACGTACGAATGACTTGGTTTTTTTGGACGAGATGGATTCTCCAATGGAATGACTCGTTCGTACTCGCGCGTAGGTCGGCTGAATCCAAAATTTCCATCTGTTTACCAACCGTCCTCTCAAGAACGTGAAGAGTCTGCTTTTCCTACAAGTGGAATGCACGTGGCAGTCTGTGCTTCCACCGACAACGAATGTACCATGTTCATTCCCCGACAGATATTATTATTCATTGTGATAAAAGACAAAAGTGTAAGTCTTAATTGTTTGCCAACTTTGTTCTTGTTCACTAAACTGCGAGTCTTAATGGTTCACAACTAAACCGTTGTGGTGTAGTAGTGTCTGTCGAGGTCGGTTACTAATTAATTAATTATCTCTGGCTGCTGGCTGGCTAGATCTCTGCTTACACGTACAACTGGGCACTAGACACCTCCAACAGCTTTATGCAGAAGGTTAACCAGCTGGTGGTGTGGAACAACAACCGTGCCAGCTGGTTGAAGGAATTGTTTTTGCAAAAGATGGGTCTGTTTTACAGTCAGCCCGCTGGTGGTCAGAAATCCAGGGGAGAATTTTTTGCGAAAGAAGTAAGTGGGAAATGGTTCGTTCCTAGGTTGCACGACTTTTGTTTTTCTATTTTAATAATGACACGTTTCAATGTTATAGCCAAGTGCTGTCAATGGAGGATCAACGTCGCTTTCCAGCGAAATTGAACTCATGAAATCGTCGAGCCCGGTCGTTCGAGACGCTGCCCACTCGACAACGCCGCCGACGACTCAACCCAATCTGGTGTTTGCTAGCAATGCTAATGCACCAGGATTTCGTCAAGCCTATCGAGATGTGGTGGCAAAGCAACCTTTTCACAAAGGAGAAGAATGCTTTACGACGGGAGACCCGATTTGGGATCACTGTAATTTCTTGCAAGATCTTCATCAAACCAATAAAGGTAAGTCAGTCAGTCATTCCACTGGGAAGTGAAGATCGATGCCACTCGTGGCTGGGGTTTCTTTGTCAGCTTTCATCCGATTAAAGTATAGTACTCAACTTTTTGCTTTTTCGTGACCGTTTCACGATACCGCTGTTTTTTGAACGTTTATCATTTCTGAATACTATTTTTGTGTATGTATTTGTATATCCATTGAGAAAAAAAGTGCTTATATAAAAACAAAAATCGTAAAGTACGATGTTCATTATACATTGGGTGAGATTTTAAACTTTTCCATTATTCCATTAGAATTAAGAATGAAGTCTGTGGCCATACCTCATAGCAGTGGATCGTTAGCATCGTGCATGTTGATGGTAACTAGTCGTGAAATGACTACTTGAGAGAGAGCTTGTTGATTGTTTTAGTAAAAGTGCGTCGTTGCTTTTGTTCCTTGTGCAGGAGGAGACCGTGTTGTCCATTCGACATTTGTCTAGACTGGAACATTACTGCTTCACACCGCTCTTGTTCCTGCCACAGTGGCGATGGCAGGTTGCTGCTGCCCGTGACCACACTGCACATGCGATGAGTTTGTTTCAACCGATGGACGCTTTCTTGCCCAAAGCTTCGCAGGTAGTCATCCATCCTGACAACCGTAGCAATGGTGCCGTTTTGTCATTGCATGTGTTCAATTGCTTTTTCGTTCGCAGTCTAGGCACAGTAGTGGTGGCAGCAGTAAAAGTTTGGATCTTAAAAATCGTAGACAAAGCATCAACTTGCCAATTTTGCAGTCGGCTCATAATTCGCCCAAAATTTTATCCCCCCGTATCTGCAACGAGGACATATGGCACACACCTCTTTGCGTGTCCTACATCCAGGAATTCATTCAATATTTGCAAAATTTAGGTTTTGTCTCGCTGCAGATTAAACCGGGATCATCGAGCAAGAAAAGGTTTGTTGGTCATCACTTAATAACTCCGTTTTGTGTCAACAGAGGCTCTTCCACTTAGTACAGCTTTTGTTGTTTTCACGAGTAGTTCCAAAAAGGGAGAGGATCATGTAGAAGTTAATTGTGGTCGCAAACACTCGTCCAGCGCTACTTCGTTTTTTAAGCATCAAGTGCACTACGTTCAAAAACTGCTTCTTGGCGGCTCCAGCATCATATTGGAATTGTGCATTATCGAACCCTATTTTTGCGTACGTGTTTTTGCTCTTGAAGGACTTCGAACTATGACGTCGTCGTCTCGGTTGCCTCCCGCTTCTCAAGTATGAAATTCTAAGCAAAAGCTATGTAATGACAATGGTGACAAAAAATTTAACGATGAAAAGGTTATTTTATACTCTTTATGTTGCAGTTTACAACGGCCTTTATCGATGAATGTGACAAGCTGAAAAATTTGTTGCATTTGCATTCCTTCACTTACGACTATCACTTGAGAAGCATCCATTCTTATATTTCTGGTCGTCAACTGATATTCCGACAGGGTTATCATCTGACAAGTTTTTTGGACGATTTTGTAAAGTACTATCAAAAGTCCCCAAACTTTTCCTGGAACCTCATCTACCACGGTGAGTGAGATCAATACACACCAATTGGGTGGGGAGGGGAAACTCCATGATTTTGAAACAATATTTCATATCCCTCTATCATGCTGGTTGAAAATTTTATCACTTCATCATCATTGTCAATCTTTACATTTTGATCAGCAACGCCGACATTGAAGCGAGGCGTCAAAATGACTCGCTGTACAACTAGGAACGAGGGTATTGATAAAGATCCACTTTTGCGAATGTTGTTTGTTATACTGGGATAACAACTAAAAAGTGTTGAGGTTGATTATTTTATTTGGCCAAATTTCATGCAATGCCCCCCCCCCCTCCTCCTGTTGAAGCTGCTTTTGAGGCATTGTGTTGTGTTGGGTAGTGGCAGTAGTAGTAGTAGTAACCATTTGTTTTTTGTTTTTAAGATGTGTTAACTTTTGAAGACATGAGCATTCCAGGTGATCAACTTTACAATCACTTGTTGGATCATGACAAATTGTATGGAATGCAAGCTATGAGGATGATTCCAGTCATACAGGATGAACAAAAAGACACAGTGGGTGTAGTAGTGTCGAGTTAGCTGGGTTCCAACAAAATTCAGAAAAACCCCAAATGGTTGATTGACTTGTTTATTTCAGCGAATTGAATTCATCCTGGTGCAGCTGTCATCGCAAAAAGTATCTTATAAAGACAGCTACGAAGTTGAGCACATGGATGATTTTGACATTAGTTTGCTCATCTCTCAAGAATCGGCCTCCAATTTCTACTTCCACAAGAAATCTTCCAATGCCTTCTTGCTCCTTTATTACATCATTTTAACAAGCCGAAGGTGAGCGAACGACTCGACGATGGTAGGCATTGGAACAATTAAGCAAAGTTAGTTTGCCTTTGCAGGGAACTTTATCCGAGGATTGCTGTTGAGAAAAAACTCGGCAAGTTTCGAACGGTGACCATGGCTACACCCGTGCCGTCGAGAAAAGTGAGTCTGGTGAGCATGGACAGACCCGATCCAGACAAATTGGAACAACCTACAAGCAGCACGGCGACTTGTAGCTCCAACAACAAAAGCCCCAGCGGCAGCGCTCAGGTGGACTGCACCTTGGAGCAGCATTCGTATTCGTCGCTTCCGTCGACTCCAGCTATTCACATCGATGTTCGACGACTGAGCACTTCCGATTCGGAAAGCGTTTCAACGTCGTACGGTACGGATAACCAAAACAGAACGCAGTTGGGAATTAGGTACGAATCATGCGCACTGTTGCATCGACTTTGAAAGAAATTGTGTTGACGGTAAGCAATGGTACGTATCGTTTAGGCAAGAATCTGTCAACTACCTCGGCTACTTCAGCACCACCGAAGAACTCATGAATAAAATCGTAATGGAACAAGCTCAAGCTGCCAAGGAGAGAATTCACAAAGTGCTGGCTAAAGCTACCGTTCACTGGCGCAGGGATACCTACTGGAAGCGTTTGTTCACGGCATCTCGTGTGGAGTGTCAAGAAAAGGGGAGACACAAAGACGACTCTAAAGAGGTCTTGAGCAGGAGCAGGAGATGTACTGACTGTAATATCGGCGTTAATCGCCCATGTTATAAATTGCTTTCTTTGTTGGATTATAGCTCACTGCTTTGGATTATGAAGAATTTTCCGATTTGCTTTCGTTGGTGTCCTCTCAGTCACTCAGCTCGATCGATCCACGCCTCATCCAGTTTGCCAACATGCACATGAGCTGGTACATGGGGTTGATGAAAGTGCTCATTGCCAAGTATTCCGAGCACTGCTGCTACTTCATCGAGCCCGATGGATTCCTACAACACGTGGTAAGGTTGATTTGTCTGTTGACACCCCTTTCAATTGGATCTCTAAGGAAGGGGTGCTTTGCTTTGCTTTGCCAGGTGGTGCTGAACCCTTCGTACAACGATCATTTCATGTTGCTGACAGTGGATGGATCTAGCAGCCGGGCAGTAAGTTATCGCTCGCTTCAACTTTTCCAATGAAGAGCCCGTTTTGCTTCAATCATGATGTGTGTGTGTGTGTGTGTGTGTGTCTTGCAGAAACTGTGTGCAGTCTTTCGTAAATGCCCCTCTTCGGCTGACCTCTGTTGTCACACCGAACATCCCTTTCACGTTCATGAACAAACGGTTCAAGCAGCTATTGAAGAATTTGTCAGCACCTGCTGCTTCCATCTGTGGAGCTGCCTACTATGACAACTCTCCCACCACAGAATAGGTGTTGAGAGAATGTATCCTTTTACTCACTGCACTGTTGCCAGCCATTAACAAGGACTAGAGAAGTGGCTCGCTTTGCCACGCTGCAAGAAAACAAATGGGCAATTTTTGCCACGCGTTTCGATGACCAAGTGAACTTTATTGATTTTCTAAATATTACCAGCCGATGAAAATGTTTAAATTGTGGCTCATTTGATTTGTACAGGAAGCAACGACTGGTGTAGTTTTGTCACTGCTGTGTGGATGACTTGTTGCAATGCTTCATCATCTTCACACGCAACGCTCTGTAAAAATGAAATAAAACTGCGTTGAAACTTTTTGTTACGCTGACGAGTCGGTCATGTTGGGTTGACTACTCACCAGAGATTCTAGATCAATGGTGGCTTGTTTCCCATCCACGATGAGAGGCATCTTGTCTCCGCGAATTTGCTTGCCCACTGCTTCGTCACCAAACATATCGACGAGCATGTCAATCAGGCACTCCTTAAACTGCATCTTATCCACCTTAATCGGTGCAGGCAGATCTGAAAAGGTTACAAGTGAGATGAAAGATGGTCGCAAATTGAAACCAATGGAAACTACTTGACTCACTTTTGAATGTGATTGGACACGATTCCGCTCGTAGAACTACTGACAAGATGGCGTCGGCATACATATCATTGACCGGGCTTGCATTCCACTAAGTGAACATGTATACTGCAGCATTAGCTCAGAGATGTGCGAATGAACAAGGACGCAAGAGAGAGGAGGAGGAGGAGGAGTAGTACCTCGAGAATGACCATTTGCGAATCATGAATGACCGTGATGGCTTTGAAGACGCGTAGCGCTTGCTTGTCTTGGACTTGAATCACTTCCAAGTCCATGGAGAGCTGGCTGAGGAGATACTGAAGCAACTGCAGCGTTCCTGTGTAACTGACGCTCTGCCGCTGGGTGACCGTGCTCATGACCATCTCGGTGTATTCTGAAAAGGTAAATAATAAGTGGTTATTTCAAGTTGGCAATGAAGGATGCAAGACGGGTTGTAGCTGCTCACTTGGCAAATCGCTCGGTGAAAGGAGATGGTAATTAAAGTTCCTCTTCACAAGGATTCCCGATAACCTGTGACCTGGTTTTGCAGGATCTACGGCAAGGGTTCCCATCACCTGAAAGACACCAGCGCGAATCAGATGGATGACGCTTCAGCAGGCAGCAAGGGAACGTACAATGGGCTAATCGCTTTGTTTCGTTGGTTCAACTATTTATTACCTTGGCTAGTTTTTCTCCTCTAAAGTACAGCTCGACTGCCTGAGTGTTGCGAGGATTATGAACTTCCATTTGAATCTCCGCATCATCTTCGTACTCCCGTATTATGGCTGCCTTCAACCGATTCATTTCATTCTGCTCACCGTGGACGAGAACCTTTTGAGAGACCAACTTCAACGATCAGCTAATCAACGTACTACCTACCAGGTCCGGCACCAAATTGAAAGTAAGGTTATCTCACCACGTGGGGCGGTTTCAGAGCTCGAATAAATTCGCTGGTTTGTTGATAGTCGGTGTGAGCAGAAAATGAAATGTAATCCACCGACATTTTGAGAGGCAGTTTTTGCCCGCTCATGGAAACAATCTCTTCTGGCTCCGATAAAATGTGCTGGAAAAGGGCGGCCGTTGAAAGAATTAGTGGGTCTTTCGATTTGGCAAGGTGAATGGGTAACTGACGTACCTTGGCGAGAGTGCCCTCGACGCAGTAGCCTGCTATGATGACACCGTTCTTGACATCCGTACACCATGTTTCAAAGAGCTCCCTAGACAAACCACTTTGCATCATGCCTGGACTGGCCATGATGACGCATGGGCCAACATCTTCAAACTGATCGATTCCCTGCCAAGTGAAAAGGCTGTCTGTCAGTGCTGCCAAATATTCCAACTATTGTGTCTCATGCTCACAACTGCGTTTTAAATTCTTGTACAAGAACACGATAGACGACTATTTTAATTAAGCTTTTTTTCTGAAAACACAAACTGGAACGATGACAAGTTTACCTTCAAATTGGAGATGTGTCGGAACACAAACGGATTATTGATGGCAATCTGACGTCGAATACGTTCGTTCATGGCATTGACGTAGGTTTGGTAGACAGCCATACATTTCTTGGCCAACGATGAAGCGTAGTAAATTGGAATGTCGTGCAATTCCGGATGATTCGACCAATACTCGTCTGTCGAGCAAATATTACAACAACGCAACAATGAAAGTGAATAATCCAAACTACGTACGAGGTGGAAGGGACATGGATGCTTACCTAAAATAAGAAGCAGTTCTTGAGCCCTTCCCAGTGCAAAGACAGGAATGAGGCAACGACCGCCTCGGTTGACAATGTCGTGAACCAGCCCGGTGAAGCGAGTTTCCCTCTCTTCTCGTTTCTCGTGGATGTGCGTTCCATACGTCGATTCCTTGGGCGAATGGAAAAGGCTTTTTTATCACTTGATTTAACGGAATAAAAGCAAACCAGGCGCTACTTACAATGATGAGAACATCCGGATGCACGTTGGGAATCTCGGCGGCCATCAGATGGCGATCTTCTTGCCTCGAAAAATCTCCCGTGTACAACACCTACAACAAAAGGTCAAGTTAATCGACGATGCCAAGTTGCACGTGTTGCATGGGGATAGGCAAGGCAGCAGACGACCTACCTTCACACCAGCAATCTCAATCATGAACATGGCTGCTCCCAGCACATGGCCAGCATTGTAGCACCAGAATTTGATTCCACTGACATCTTTCTCTTCGTGAAAATTTATCGTTTCTATCTTGTCCATGCTCGCATCCAAATCGGATTCGGTGTACAACATCTGTTCCGTAGCAATGTTACTAAATCATCGAGGCAATGGGGACTCCGAGTTACTATGGGTTCTCCATCCAACAAAATCGTACATAACCTTTTGAAACTGTCGACGATTACCTGACTTTGATATAATCTGACAACAACCATCTGTAAATTGCTTTTGTGGCATGTGTCATAAAGCAACGGCCTTTGAAGGTCGTCTTCATCAAGAACCATGGCAGAGCTCCGCAATGATCGAGATGAAAACTGGTGAACAAAGATAAAAAAGACACTTGCACATTCCAGATGAACATGGTGAAGTAAGTAAAAGAAACACTAGCAGCTGCAGCTGCAGCTGCTGCGCCTTGACCAAAAAGCGCTGCGAGCAAGCACAGCAGTCGCACGACAGGGATAGTTACTACCCAGTGTAACTAACAACAGACAGACCACTTACTGGCTAATAAGCAGAAGATCAATTTCATCCGCTTCGATGGAGTCGACAAATGGTAAAGCATCCATCCCAGACAAACCAGGGTGAATTCCACAATCAAGCTGAGGATGAACGAAAACAGCCATCGGTCGACATTTTCAATAAATCCAAATTTGCCATGCCTGCCTGCCTGCCTGCCTACCTACCATAATGCGTTTTCCTTTAAATTCCAAAATGATACACGATCTTCCTACCTCTTGACCAGCACCCCTAGCAAAGACAAAATTCACCCTTTATGAATTACGAAGAATCAGTGTGGAAGGAATGTAATTCCATCGATAACAAAGATTGATGAAATTGATCGATGCACTCACAAAGGTCGAATAAGAAGTTGGTTATTTTCTTCGGCTGGAACAAGAGTCTCCGCTTTCCGTTTGACGGATGCCATCATCTAAGTGATAGATGGTGAATGATAAAATTACTATAGGTGATCAGTAGGGTGCGGATAATATGCATTATGCATATTTTAGCCGTTTTTCGGAATAAATGCATATTTTCAGAATAAATGCATATTTTATGCATGATGCATATTTTGAGTATTTCAAAGCATATTTTGCATTTTTAATGCATAAATCATGTTCATTTCAAGTGGGTTGGTACAAATTTAGAAATAATAGTACAA
>JAQIWH010001917.1:0-27807 GCA_034695005.1 Cryptops parisi
TGGGGTAGACTTCCCGTTTTTTCTTCTTTCTGATCTGTTTGCTTTGGCCCTTTTATTTTTGTTTCATTGCGTTTGCTTTTGGTAAGTTTTTATGTTATTTTTTTTGTATGGGTTGTTGTGTTCGTTTGGTGGATTTTTTTTTTGTATCTTGTTCCATTTTTTTAAGAGGTTGTTGGAATAAGTTGTTGTTGCGGTTTTTCACGTCGTTGTTTCTCGTTTGAAACTGGTGTTCCACTTGAGCGCAGATTGACGAGTTCATCATTCGTAGCAAATGTAATGTTTTCCACGATTTTTTTTTATGTCTTTTAACTTTCACTTTTATATATATATTTTTTTGGTCGATTTGATGCTGATTCTTGTTTTACTTCTCTTTATTTCTTCTTTTTTTTTTTAATATCGAAAAAATAATAATTCTTTTTTATCTCATTATTTGGAATTGAAATTTGATATATATTATTTACATTTATCTTCATTTTTAAACATGTTTTTCCTAGTTCGTTTGAGTTTCACTAAATTGATTCAGTTTAGAAATGTTTTTTCAACTTTTGAGGAAAAAAAAAATAAGCTGGATTGATTATTATTGTACAGTACATAGTTAAAATATTCGGTTGCTTTGAGCTAAATTCTGAAAAAGAAACCTCACCAATTGAAATGTTTTGACATTGTCAAACGTATTGGCATTAATGCAATGGAAAATTCACATAATACCATTATTTGTTTATTTATACATGTTTAAACACTGTATTGAATGTTTGTAAAAAAAAATACACTTGTATAATCTTCTTAACATTTTATTTGTTTTGTTAGTATGTTTGTTTACTATTTTGAGAAAAAATCGTTCGGTACAAACAACCACCAGAATGTTGATTTTAGATTTTCATGTTCGGCAGAAACGTTTGAAGGTGATCATATGTTATTCTATAAAAAAAACTGTTTTAGAATAACATACGAACATTGGTAACTATTTAACATAAACATGGTTTTTATTATTTATTTAACTATTTCGTAATAAATTGTAAAAATTTACTCCTAAAGTGCTTAAGTATTTGTGTAGACTTGTGCATCATCATCATCTGAATAGGTAATGCAGGGAAGCTTAAGGCGGTGCTTTCAGTTGATGATTATGAATACTCCATTAGTTGGGGTTCGCTTTTTTTCTGTTATTTTAAAGACTTTAGTGGGATTTTTGGTCATTGGTTCAACTTTTCAATTAACATATAAGAAAAATTGAAAGCAAACGCGTTTTACCGTATCGTAGTTTTTAGTTTTCTCGATTTTTAGAAATTTTCAAAAGCGGTTATGTTATTGCGTCACTAATAACAAAATTATATATGTTAAAAATACATGAGGTATGTATTTTTAAATAATTCTAGTACTTGTTTATATAAACAAAAAAATATCTAAGAAAAGATTTTGTGTCGCTGCAGTATGTTATTTCTGTTTCACGTGTATTAAATTAAACGCTAATTACATTGTCATGTCGTGGTTTTTGGTTTCGTGTTAAGCCGAGCGGTTTGGACGCTTCTTTTTTAGTTTTTCCAATCTCTAGCGTCAATAGGCCTACCTGTACATGTTTCTCAACTCAAAATATTATGGTAATCAATGAAATAATCATTAACCGGTGGTTTGATTTAATTAATCGTAAAAGTAACCAAAAAACATAAAAAACTTTAAATAACCCAACTCCATGACGTGCATAACTAATAAGTAGTACAGTGACTTTCAGATCAGCTTTACGTGATGATAACATTGTTTTTCTGGATATTTCTTATTAATTTAATATGTTATTTTTTTGTGAGTGCATTCTATTATATAATTATAACATCGTGAGTGTGAACAAACATATCTTTTTTTTTAAAAAAAAAGAACCTCTTTCTTAACAAAGGCAATTGTAACTGTATCAAAAAATCACGAATTTAAGGGAAGGGGTTCACAAAAATTGGATTATTTGGCTACTTAATAAAAATGTTAACATTAATAATAGCTTGAATTCTAACTGGGAATGAGTTGTTTCGACGTACCAAATTTCGAATCAATCGAATTAAACGAATAAAAGATTATAGCGAACATACATCTGTGCTTTATAGATGTGAAGAATATTAAAAAGAAAAACAGTGTAAACGGTTCACTATTGATTGGTTGTAAAGCTGGTGCGCAGAGAAATTTGAAGAGCTGTTATTGTTCTTTAAACTTAGTATATTTTATTTTTATATACATCTTAGTGATATTTAGTGTATTATTAGTATATTCAATGTCTTGAGTAGTGGCACTATTTTTTCCACTGTTTAAATGAAACGTGTTAAAGGTCTCTTTTCACGATGATGTGCAGATCAATGAAACGTAGCGTTTAATTGTTTCTTTAATTAGAAGAGTCCTATGCAGTAGTTTTTTGTTAAATGTAATGCTTTAAATTTGCAAGAAAAAGTAAGATATGTAGTTGTAGTGTTAAAGTGAAAAAAAACGGTAATACTTTACTGTATAACGTGGTTTTAGTGTTGTGCTGTGCAGAGAAGTTTCAGGGGTAGCTTTTGTCATTTTTATAGCGTTTATTACTATAGGTGTCGGAGTAGATGAAATGACCCGCTGGTCTGATTAGTTTATTCTTCAACATTTCACAAATCACTTTAATACGTTTATAGAAAAATTGTATTTTATGCTTTTACAAGTCGGCGGTTTCCTTTATGCAGTTCAATGAAGGCTCTCGGGATCGCTGAGTTGATTCAACGCAGTCAATTTAGGTTTGCTTTGCGGTGAAGTTCAAGGAGTTTGCTTTACTCGAATTACACTTTACTTTCCAGTTGGTTATCTTTTCAATATTTTCTATTTAATCGATGCTCGGAAGAATTATATCTTCGTGGCATCGAAAATCGAAGAAACCAATAGGGTTGAGGTTGTAATGTTAGCCAAGGTGTGATTGGTTTCGTCGAAAGACTCTTTTCTCGAAGCCGATTGGTTATTGCAAAATCCCCCATTTTTTTCTTCTTCTTCCCCTTTTCTCTACTAGTACCATCTTCTCACTCCTTTTCTTCGCAACTGCGCACTGAACGTCTCCTTTCTTATAGGCTGGCGTCTTGAACCTTCCCTACTTACTGATTGGTTTGATCGAACATATATACCCCCCTCCATCTTCTCTCCCTCTTTTCTACTTATTGGATCATCGTCGTCGTCGTCGTCACTCTATCTTTTCGCGCTCTCTTCTTTAATTCTGATTTTCATTTTCGCTTTTTTTTTTTATTTACTCAAACGGTTTCGATTTTTGTCGACGTCGTCCTTGGTTTGGTTCGTTGCCTTTTTCTTATCTTTTTATTTTAAGAAAGGGGGTTGTTGTTTTTCTTTCGAGCTCGCTTTTTGTCTCCACCCCCGCAGCTTCCTTGAGAAGCTAAACATCTTAGACGTCATTGGTTGGAAAATGGCATTGCTCTGCCTTCGATTGGCTTGCACCATTCAAGCACCTGGTTGGGTCTGGTGAATAAAGCTCAGGTGATCAGCCACGCCCAGTTAAAGATGCTACGACATCAGAATTTTTAAACGCGATTTTTTTTTTAACATATGCAAATTAAATACATACATACGAAAAACAATACCATTTGTTCATGTCCCCAAATTCAACGGATACATTTCGTCGAACTAATGCGACTATACAATCTAGTCGCGAATGCAAGATTTCATTCTCACACCTTTATTTCATTGAATATGTAAACCCTTAGAGTAAAAGTTGATTGCTAAGTACATTATTTACAGTATATGAGTGTACTTTTTCATATGCACACTAGTATAGTAAGTTTATTTATAGTCTTAAATGGTCATTTATTATTTTCATCTGCAGCGCAGTCAAATTAATACATTACAATGAAACTTATAATCGAAGAGCTTATTTCCAAAACGTTTTATCTTTATTTTAATAATTTTTGAGATGAAAGGTTCCGACAACTATATGTTCATCGCTGATTCCAAATATGTTACTTTCAAGACTCAAAACCCATTATTCCCTAGTGAAAAGCACTCTCAAAAACCACGTTTATATGCAAAGTCTATGGTAAAATAAAAATAAAAACCTGTTTTCTGAAAAATTGAGTTTTTGGAAATAAGCTTTTCAATTACCGGTATCAATTATAATTGAAGGACCTGTTGTAAAAGGGTGTTTACTAACATTCATTTTTACAATTTCGAGGAAAATGCGTTCAAAGATCTGAACTTTCTTTGCTGTCTATGTGCTGCTTGGCACTTATTGCACTAATATCTTTGCACATATTGTTGTTTTGCTTAAAATTATGCGTTAAGGGGTAGAATTGCACCTAACACATTCGAAAACGCTTTTAGGTCATTTTTTGACAAAAACTTGCTAAACACCTTTTTACACCAGGCTTTTCAACTATTTTATTTTAATAGTACTTTATCCTTAACGGATACAAAATGAGCTACATAGAGTATAATTACAATATAACAAAGGGTACACAATATATAACATAATGTACACAAAGTTGCTAATTAATTACAACAAATGAGAAGAAACTAAAACAAAATGGCAAGAGAACGTTTAGCACGCTGGAGTGTAAAATGTGGTTGATTATCAACAATAACTCGCATGCCACACTTTCGAGTGGTGCTTTAATTGATGTGCAGATTTAGTAGGATGTAATTTAATCAGAAAGAAACTAATTTTGAATAATCGTAAAACTCTGGTAATATTATTTACCCCTCTTCCTCAAAGTTCGTAGCCTTTAATTAGAAAAAAAGAAATTACGGTTTTGAATTTACTATCTTACAATTTTTAAGAGGACGTTAACTTTACAAGAGATTGAGATGTTGATTATCTCGAAAGATGAGGGTTGAAATGCCATCCCCTTTTTTTATGGGGATTACTGTTTGCTAAAGCGCTTTTCTTCATCCCTTTTCATTTTATTTTTTTTTTATCTTTCCTGTTTGCAACATCATTTTTCTCTTCCGTTCGGCATACGTTTGGAAGCGAGATTTGCTTCTTTTTTTTTTTGAAAAGTCAGTTCATTTTAAAGTCAAATGACTATTTACACTAACCTTTCGAACTTAAAACTTCCCTTCGTTTAACAACTTAAAAATAAAAAACCGAAAACTTTTAAGACCGGTGGGTTGTTTTTTTTCCTCGGTGTTTGCTACGTAGAATAAATTTCGCTAATATTTATCCAATGTAAATGCACGTTTTTGAATTGAATCGATGTTATTTATATATATAGACAGAGACTTTAGAAATGTTTGGCATTAAACCTTATGTCTTTTAATAATAAATAACGTAAATGAAGTTAAAGTCACATTAAAGTTTGAATTTTTTAATATACTGAATTTTATGTTTAGGCACTGACTACGTTTGCTTATTGAATCAGCATTCATTTTTTATTTTATTTAATATTCTTTCAATACAACAAAGTACAATTGTACAACAAAGTATAAAGCATTCAAAGTATTACACATAAAAAGGGCAAGCACTATGTAATAGGAATCACAACAAACGAGCTTAATGATTGTAAATACAATCATTGAACGATACAATCTTTCAAATTACAAACATCTTGTATGGTGGTACAAAATTTTATCAACTCTTTGAAAATGTTTAGAAAGTTCTGTATGTATATTAAAACTCTTTATGCCTACTGTAACTGAAAGTTGCTTAAAAAGCTGTAATAATACGTTGTGTTGTGCTGGGAAGCCTGGAAAAGCTGTAGCTATGTTCAGCAGAAAAGCTTTATAAAGTTTTAGCTTATATGCTGTGTCATATACAATGTATATGATATTATACTATTGTACATATTATGTTAATATCGTAAATATTATGATATTGTACATGTATATTATACATGTATATAAAAAAAGCTTTTCAAGTCTTTGCTGTTGTGCTACTTTCTGAAAAACCCATACATACTGTATGGATGTATATATTTACACGAGTTGGTAAGCCGAGCTATAGCATGTGTTCTCTTTGTGTATACTTTCGCGTTTTACTTTTGTGCTAAGTGTGTTGTTAATGGAAACATTTTTCCACGGAAAGAGAGACAGACACTTCCATTTTTTGTAATTATAGTTTAATATGTTTATACCTAAGTGTATTTGCTGTATCTATATATTTTATTTATACTTTGTGTATTTTTGTGGCATTGTACAATGCGAGTTATATCATTTGTGAAAGTGAAGCAATCTCTTAGATGGTCTTGAAATGAACGAGGCAGGAGCTCGTGCAAAAGGTAATTTGGAGGCTTTTGTTTACATTTTGGAATTGCCTAGCATTGGGAGCGAAAGAGTGGGTCTTGTCTAGTCACTTCTCTTTTCTCCTCAGCAGGGCCCTTTTCAAAAGGCATATTCTTTACGGCCAACAGAGCTTTCCGGAGCCTCTTGTCCAATAGTGAAATGACTCTTCTTCTTTTCCATCGTCGTCTTCCACTACTACGACTACTACTACTACTCTTTCTATGCTTACTACGTCTACTAGTACTTCTGCCGCTTCTTCCCTTTTCTGCCCCCTTTACGAGGCGCTCGGTTGCATTTGGCTTTCGCTCCATTTGCATAATACCTCCTCAGGGTCCTTTGGTGCCCAAATTGCGATGCGGCCATTTCTGCCTTTTCTTCTTCCGAGCAGGGCATATGGCAGGAAACGGAAGTCACGTGATTTCACAAACGGGACTCGACGCGGCCGTTGCCGTACAGTATGTATAACTTGGGCTTCACTGCAAATCGATCATGAAAAATTCACTGAAAATTTTCTTTCTCGCAGTTATCGCTTTCATTGAAAAAAACAACTTCTTTTGCTCACAGATTTTTAATTTATTAATATTAGGTTTTTTTTAACTATCACGTTATTCAAATTCTTATTTATTAACCAAAGTAATGCGTTAGTGAATAATCAGTGTGATTCAACTTAGCAATTCACTTTATAGAATTCTTGTAAAGTTAATTTCAATGATTTGTTAGCACGTTCAAACTTTTATGTTAAGCAAATCTGCACTGCAAACGTATTAACTTTATTGGGATAACATAAGTTAAAAGTATAGTTCATAAGGATAACGCATTTGATTTTATTTTTGCGATACTACCTTTGTATCATAAGGGGATGACCATTCGGTTAAATTTAACAAAATTCTTTAATCACATAATCGTGTATAGTTATGAAAATATCAATACAAGACAACTTTGCAAATATGCTGTTTTGTAATAAAATAAATGTTTAAAAAGTAAATATTCTAAAAATTAGAAATGTTTTAATGTAACAGTTCAGCTTTAAAAAGCAGTTTTTCAACCAACAGCACACCATACATACTTTCATCTGTATCTTTTTCCTTTTCCGGTTGCGTGGATCTCTTCGTGCTTTCTTTTTATACACTAAGTTGTATTTTATTCTTTGTCACATCGTCATCTACTAAGAAGTAGTAGTAGCTTGGATTTGAAATGGCGTTGCTGTGCTAGCAATAGTTAATTAAGCATACTGACGTCAGGGGTGTAGAACATAGCTGGAAATTTTTAAGGCTGTAAGTTGGAGGGGTGTGGGTTTGTGATTTAAAGTCGTCGTTTGCTAATGAGGCGACCCTACCAACACCCACCAGTTGACCGCCATCGTCTTTAAATCAGATGGTGGGTGACATAAGAGAGAGACAAACAACCCATCTCCTTGAACCCTGAGTATGAAAGAGTTTTCAAGACGACATTGCTATTGTTGTATACAAGCTTGCTTTGCGCTGGAAAGGAATAAATTAATTTCATCCTGCAGTGAATGCCAACCACTTACCAAAAGGCACTAAAATGGTCCATTGCTAGTTATCGATACCAAACTTTCTGGTTAATCAGGACGGCAAGAGACTTTTATATTTTGTATAAGAAGTTTTGCAATACTGATGAAAAATATAGCTAAAAATACTCTTTGATATATAATTCTTTAGTTGTAGAATGGAAGAGAGTTGTATTGCAGGAAAGTAAGTACAATGAACGTTGATAAAATTAAGAAGGAGGAGGGTCTGGAAGAATGTTTCCGTTATTAGGGACCTAAGTCGGTAAGCCGTTGATGCTCCTTTTAATTAGTAATGAAGGTCAAATTGAGGTTCCGAATACGAATTTGGTTGCTAGGCAACGCTTGAAGGGGCGTGGGTAGGGAGAATGAAAATTACCCAAATGCAAACTGTTTTCTTTAGGCTTGAGCAAACTCGGCGGATTACAAAACATGGCGTCTCTTAATCTTTTCGCTTTTGTCGAAAAAGTTTTTTTCTTATTTCGTTTGGATTACTTGAATGTTTTATGAAGTAGAAGTTATTTCCGAGACTACAATTTAAAGCCAATTTTCTTCCGTGTTGTGTTTTCTATAGCGTTTTCTATTTTCGTTATTATTATTTTTGTTGTTGTTTCGCTTTGTTTGCGTGGCAAAGTATTGCTATTGATTCTTGACGTCGTATTCGCCAAAGTTTTTGTCATTACTAGTTAAAATATTCATTATGTTATTCTGTACATTGAAGATTGGAAAATTATTTACGCCTTTGAATAACTTTTTTTTTTGTAAAATTATTTACGAAAGAAATCGAATAACGAATCAAATTTGCATGTTACATTAATTTGAACTTGTTTTCCGCTATTTTAACTTTATCCTTAAAATTAGTTTCGAACTATTTTTTATTTATTTAAAGTTGTCTTCATTGGTTGTGGTTCACTGTTGAGGACTTCCTCTTGAATTAACCTGTTGCACGAAAAATGTGGCAATTAACCAGTACACAACTATCGGGTATATCATCATCTGTCATTACAAAACTTCTTGAACCCCACCTTAAATACGCGTTGACCACCACTTAATTTTTGACAAACGAATCGAAAGTTGAAATTGTTAAAAAGATGGGTGGGGGGGGGGACGCAACGTTCGATGACAAGTTGGGTAGGTTAAAAATTTTTGGACAAGCTCCTGGAGGGGCTTTTGGTTGTTGTTGTGGTAGTTTCATTTAAACACTGCTGCCATCGTTCGATTCTTCATCATTCCAAACTTCATTGTGGTGATAGGGAATAAAGCTTAAAATAGTGATGCGTACCTAAGCTGCTGTTTCCTTTGTTATGGGGCATCAATTACCGGCCATTCCCAGTGGCCACATTTGGCTGGGAAATCCCTTTTGACAGTTTCCAATGCTGAGCATTAAAACTCTTGCCAAGTCCCGAGTTTTGTTGCAAACCTATCGTTTGTCATTTATAGGGAACTACGGTAGGTGTTTTGAAGTTATAAAGCCCATTTAAACTCGTCTCGTTTGAAAATGATTTCAAAAGTCCATTTAAAAGTTTTCGAATTGGTTTGTATAGTGGTAAAGTCCCTATGATTATGTATATATACTTTTTGTTTCGAAAAATAATGAACAAGTGGATAAGGTGCCTTATGTGCATTATTTTCGACATGGTGGTTGAAAAAGTTTTCTGAAAAGTTCAGTTTTTGATATCTAAAGAGTAGGAACGTTGAAGAGCTGCGATGATTTGGTGAATGGGTTGCTTTAATTGGATAAAATTGTATTAGTGAGATTTCAAAATTGAAAATTTACAAAAATTTGTCAATATGTAAACATGTTGAATTCGAAACAAGGATTACCAAATCCTATCACGGGATCGAATCTGAAACTCTTTATTTTATTTTATTTTTAAATTTATCTTATTTTCTCTTCGTTTAAATCGAGACATACTAGATAAGGAGAGGTCTCTGGTTCGAACCCAGGCTGAGATAAGAATTTTTTAAATTTTACTTTGAAGTCCAAACACGCGTGGTTAATTTTTATGAATGTTACCTAAGTTCATATTAACAATTTTTAATGAAGTTCATTTTTACATTTATTATAAACATACTTCAATTAATCAGTGGTAGTAAGAACTAATTTATTTCATATTAATACAGGGTATCATTTAAAAAAAGTAGCTCTAATGTTTGAAATTTTTTTTAATATAATGTCATTATTATACAGGTTTTAAACATTTACTTGTAAAAAAAAAACACTAGTCCAAATTTTTTTGATTAAATATAATTTGATATTCCTAAGTCAGTAGTAAATACTACATCTATATAAAAACTCAATTTATTATTCTTATTACATGTATAAAAATTTATTATTCTTGGGTAAATTACTCCCTTGTTACATTTTTAATATTCAGGAAATTACTGTCTTGTTGACTTTTATGGCCAAATATTTTTACCTACTTCTATAACCGTCGTTTAGTTTATTTTAAACCTTCGCTGTGTGAACACGGACGGAGCATTACATTTACACATCCTATAGTTAAGTTACCTTTGAAATTTCCTCAATTCATACCCTCATATTGTCTTAAGTTTATTGTTCTTTGTGTAAAATAATCGATGTGGGTAGAATATCATCCACACCAACCCATGTTATCTTCATTTTGTTAAGATGGCGGTGCATTTTTTTCCGGATGGTAGCTCTTCTGTTTTAGTGCTTTCCGGTATAGGAATGAGTTGCAAGAAGAGTATATACATTCATTATTATTATATAGATAGATAGGCGTAGTTTGTTTCATCAGCATCATCATCATCTATCCTGCAATCCGCGTGATAACCTCCGGCCCTTGGGGATGTCGGTGGTGATGGCTTAACACTTGTCGGCCGTGTGTTTAATGATCCGGTTCTGGACTACGAGCAGGTTCTGGCTTACACTCTCCATCTGTGTCCGGCTATGGATAATTGGTCAGGCGGGAGTGGAGATTAGGCACGCCACCTATCGATATCGACACTCCAACTCCATCTCGAACGAAAATCGGAATTAATATTCATGCTCACGTTTGGCAATATATAAAATTTCCTTCCTCCGCGCTTCTTCTCTGGAGGGTTGACGTGTCTCGCGCACGTTTCGTCGTCACGGGTGATCGGATGTTAAGTCAAGGTGCGATGACAGATATATATGAATCATCAGTTAGGTCGTATTATACGTAAACGGAAGGAGGGTGAATGATGTGGTTTATTAAACATTAGGCTAGCTAAAATCGTAAGACTTGTAAAAGCAGTATCGTGGCGGCACCTGTGAAAGCATGCATGCTATTAAAGATGCGAATTCCGTTATTTATTATACGCTTTATATTGGCTTCACTTGTGAGTTTGTGAGTGAATGAGTGAGGTGGAGATTGAACGTCTACTGTCATCTACAAAGTGTTTCCGATAATATACTGTATAATGCAATATTATCATAAACAAAATTGCATAAAATGAGAACCGCAAAAATTGAAAACCGCACTAGTCTACTGTAACAAAAATTGCACCGATCGAATAAAAAATTGCAGAAATCGAAAATGGAATTTATCAAAACTCGCCTAACTCGAATATCGCGTTACTCCAAAGATCACATTAATCTATATTCGTATATATCTAAATCGCATAAAGGGAAACTATATAAAGGGTATTCTTAAAAAGAATTTTTAATGTACTTGTATAACATTAAACCCATAATTAACGTGTAAAACAGTATATTTATACGCTAACAAAAAAAAAAAACTACACACAATGGTATCACTTATGTTATATATATAAAGTATACCTAATTATACATAAGCATTTGTACCTAATTAACTTTCAATGTTGTTATTTTTTTTAAACATCAAAATAGTATTGTTCATTAATGATTAACTGGTTTTTCATTTTTTGTTTATTTGCAGAGATTGTCGAGTTGTTCGGGACCCACAGACTCTCAAGTCCAAAGGTTATGGGTTCGTTTCCTTCGTTAAAAAAGCGGTAAGTTGAACATTTCATTACTTAAATTTGTAGCTTTACTGTCTATGGCTAAAATTTGTACAATTTCAGTGTGTTAGTAGTATTGTACAGCATTACTCAATTGATAAATCCTGAGCATTTTGAATGAATGTTGTGCATCTCTGTTTTCGAGTGATTTTCATATGTACGTCTTTTTAATAGTGGAGGTATGGTAACATTTTAATTTTAAAAAAAAACAAACAATGCCGACTTTCTGAAATATCTTCCGCTCAATTTGTTTCCAAAAACTAATCTTAATTTGATTCACTGTATATTTATTTATATTTGGCTTAAATCGATGTTGTAAGAAAAATAATCGATCGCGACCTAAGAGTTTTCTTTCAACGTATCTTCCTACTTCGAAGGCGTTTTCTGATTGGTTCTTGGTCAATAAATGCCCCACCTATCGGAATCCAAAGGAGGAGGCAAAGAAAGGGTTGAAGACGACACCGTCTTCATAAATTGACATTACTAATTTCATGGTCGTACACGATTTTTTTGGTTTATTCATGTAATGTAAGCTTTCTGCTTAGTAATGTAAGCTTTCTTGCATTACTCTATTTTCATTGAATTTTCCAAATTTCCTGCAATGTTTATTTATTTTTCTAAACGATTTCTCATGGGTTTCTTTGAACCATAAAAGCTCGTTATTGAACAGTATGATACTTATTACTTATGATAAGCACTCAAGCTCAAATTTTGTTTATTCACTTATTCGAGCATTTCTTCATTAAAAACACTAATTCCACTCGGTCACTTGAATTTAGCTACAACGTCACTATAACACCTTGGAGACTTAGGCCTATTTCCCTTACGTCAAAAATTCTTACACAATAATAGTGCTACTCTGTCAGTAATTTAAGTATGTTAACAGTACAAACCAACGATGAGCTATTTTTATGCTTGAAACATAGCAATAGTTCAAAAGGCTTGAAACATAGCAACGAATCTATAGTTTGATAGTTAAAATATATACTTTTTCGTTAAGTTATGAAATCTTTTCAACCTCACCTAAATGCTCCAGTATGTCAAGAAATAACAAATTTTACACTTCGTTGCTAAAATATAAAGTAAATATGATATAACTTAAACAAATTTCACTTTTCAGTAAAGAATTCCACGAACTTACGGCACTGTATGCTTAGACGATTTGACCTTTTTTGTTATGCATTCAACATTTCTTGATGTATTTTTTCCGCCGGATAAACCAAATATTTACCTTTCTTGATGGAAAATGTTTGTGTTAAATAATTCTATACTGAAAAAAACAAGTAATTAAAAAAAAACTGCGTTCTTTATAACCTCTTCTACAACTTCACAATTACTGAAAACAAACACATGGAAATACGGTTTTGTTTTATGTTAAGTGTTTATTTGGATGGATCGGTTTCATACTCTCATTCAACAATGAATGACTGCTCGCGTCATGAGGGGGTACACTATAAGTAGGAAATGAACTGTATATAAGAAAAAGGCATTTATCTTTGTGTACAACAATGTGTGGTGGCTTGAAATAGCTTAAAATGTAGCTATATAGTTAGCAAACAAACATTGAATAGACATTGATCCGTTTAAATTTGATACAACAAAATGTTCCATGACCCCAGCTTAGGTTCAAAACTTTAGCTCTGTAGGTCATCGGGAATCTACCAAAAAAGAGCTCAAAGATGTTGAACCATTTCAACCTCGAGAGAAAAGCTAAATAAAATAGGTTAAAAATATTTGTCTACTTTTCAGTGTTTACGGGATTATTATGAAGTTGTTTTTTTTCCATCTTTTAATGGGGATTACATGTAGATGACACGAACATGTGAAGTGATTAAACAATATAAAAAAAAAACAAGTTTCTGTTCCCCGGTGACCAAAAGTTGCACGCAGGTCAAGTTTTCAGTCGACAGTTCGGAGCTTGTTGCACTTTTGCTGGCGATGGGTGCAATTAATCGTTGCCACATTAAAACTGCAAACCGACTCAAATGAACAAGGCGAGCCTTGTGTCTACGCCTGATTAGCTGTTGCTTCGTGAGATGATTTTCCCCCTCTTTTATATTATACCCCTTTTTCATCTCTCGCTCTTCTTCTTCTTCTTCTTCAGCATCTCGGTCATTTTCAGCATCAAGCCATGTTCCTGCTCTTCGCGGTGGGAGGAGAATGTAATTTATAATAGACCATTCATTAGACATCGCTCATGCAACGAATAAGTTTCAACGTGTTTTCTCTCCCCTGATAATCTATAAGGTGTGCTATGCACCAGTTGGCTAATTGTGGACGATATAATTAAAGTGGATGCTCATCGGGACGTTGGCTTTCGCCTGCAATCTTTCTCTTTCTTTCTTTCTTTTTTCTTTCTTTCTGTCTTTTATTTCCCTTGTGAAAGCCCGAACATTACTTCCTACCACCTCCGTAGTTAAGGTCGAATTACATGAATAATCACTAGATTAGCTATTAACGACGAAACTTACACGGTGTTGCGCAATGACTTGTTTATGTACGTTGTTAAGAACTACTTTGCCTGTTAATAACTGAAAATGAAAAACACGATTCTGTTTTGTGTTGTGATGTGAGACGATTTATATATCGCATGTTCGCGTAGTGTTACGCGAATTAATATATCGCGCATTAAACGCTTGCGTGGTGTTACGAATGGCATAGTTTTGAAATTCCTTCTTTAAAGTTGGTATTGCCTGAAGAAATGTGTCTTCTCCATTTCGCCGACTAGTTTCTCTACACATTTGTAAAATACGACAAATTGCCACTGCTTTGTCAACGAATTCACACCTTTGTGTTAACGAGTCTTTATAAAGAATGTGGTTGAGAAGCATTTAATCATCAATTTTGTTGTTTCATTTCGTTTCTTAGTAAAAAAATGGATTTTAAATTTATCAGGTCGCGATAGTGTATCAAGTAACATAACTAAACATTGAATCACGAATTTAGGTTTCTCCAAGAAATGTTTCTGCATGTTTTACATAAATGACTAAAATCGTTGAAACATTAAACTGTGTAAACAATGAAGCCTATTCTTAAACCACTTCTTTTCTTAACAAAGCCAGTGTAAACATAACAAAAAGTCACTAATCACTTTGGGGAAGGGTAGTCACAAATATCAGATTGCTCGACTTCCTAATAATCATTCTAACATTGACAATCACCTAAAATTCAACTGAAAATGTGATGTGTCGGTATATCAAATTCCATCTCATTTGAATGAAAGCTACAGGAATCCATAGCGAACAAACAAACAACTGTGCTTTCTAAATATGCCGATTACACTTCTTAGTTATCAACTCTTTCTGTCTTACATACAGTATGTATACAGTATAACATTTCCTACGATTTACAATATATCAGAAAATTTTAACGATTTTTTGGATGATTTGTTGTTTAATACAGTACTGTATTCTTTTTCGAAACAAAAATTAGATATATATAGGGTGTTGTAAAAATAACTACAGTATGTAGTGGATTAATACAGATCTTATGTTGAATTGATATACTATGTAACAATTGTCACTTAACAGACACTTTGAAACACCTCGCATAACATGACAATAGACTTATCTTGTATAACTTCACTAATCTCATGGCCACTTGATTATACGTTTGAAACTCTTATCTCATGGCTACCTGATTTTACTTTATGATAGTTTGTGGTTGTAAACGACTCAACACCAGTCGTTACATCGGACTTTGAGCATTTTCACCAGTCACTTTTATGAGCATAATACTAACAACATCCAGATTTCTTATTTGTTGTTGTTTTTATTTTTTGTTTATATCTATTAACTTTTGTAACGTTCTGTAATTTTTTTTTAGTTTTATTTTTTTTATGTATTTTTATATGACGCCCTTAAAAAAAAAACCTGTGGTAAATATTTTTCGGTGTGCCATTTGAGGGTAGTGGTAGAAATTTATTAGGTGCTATCTAGCTAGATCTGTAGGTGGTGGTTTCTTGTAGTTTTGTAGCAAGGGGATGAGAGAGAGAGGAAAGACTTTGCCAGAGAGGAGGGGTATGTGGGTGGGTAAGAGGTGGCGACCCGGGGATCGAGTGGACGTCACGAAGCATGTGATTTAAGAGTACCCGGCGGGATCCCTTAACGTTGGAGCTAAACAACTGAAGAGGATTTGGCGACAATCCAGTGATGAAGAGGTGTTGCTCAGTTGTGGGGGCGAGAGAGAGAGAGAGATGAAGTCGTTGTCGTCGTCCCACTGAAACCTCTGATTCGCAAGAGTAATTTTGCTCCAATGGCCTATGGGTGTGAGGGTAGGAAAAGGTAGCAATGAACCCCTCGTCAGGAGGTCGACGACGGATGGCTTCGTGTTCTTATGTTCTCTATATGGTTAGATGGTACACATACTTTCCTACCCCCCCCTACCCCCATCTCCTTTTGCCTTATTTTTCTCTTTCTCTTTTCCCCCTGCTTTTTTTTCCCATTTTGAGTCTCCAGAATGTGAATCACTTTTTAGAAGGAGCTCAAAGATGGGGATTGTTGGGTTTTCCTCATTTTTTTTCTTGCTTTGATCTCAGTTTTGCAGTTATATTCTTTTCCCGTATATTCTAACGCCCTCCATATATTTTTTTTTATTTTTCTTCACTAACCCTGTGTTTTATTCTTTTCGACTTAACCATCTGTCTCGCGGGATGGAAAAAAATGATAGACATGCTGAGCAAATGCTATTTGTATACGCAATGTAATCTCGCGTAAAATGTTAAGACAACTTGTAAGGTGTAAATGACATGGATTGTTATATGCTCAAAATCAAATTTGAGAGGTGAAACTTCATTGTGGTGCGTAACGATTATGCGAATTGATACGTTAAGATGAATAATTTCGAATACAGTACAAGATATTTTGCACACCGCCCCAAGCTGGTAATATCTTGGCACTATCTTTATATATATAATTCTCTAAGGTAGACCCCACCTTCCAAATCTACGCAGGTTTACAGTAGCAACCAGGGTAAACAAAAACCGTTTGTACCTGTTTTTACCGTTTTTACATTATTACAATTTGCTCGAAATTGTAAAAATGTTACTTAACACCCTTTCTTACCAGTTCCTTCAATTCTTAGTCTAGGCCTAAATCATGACTTTGTCGACCCATTTCACTCAGATATTGTGAAAAGTGATCATAGTTCCCTGTGATTTAACACGATCCAATTGCAGAAATTTTCACAAATTTTTACTGTATAATGAAATGCTTAACTCCAATATGGCTTTCATTGTAAAATGTTGTATTCCGATGTATGGCACATTCTAGTAGTATCGATTATTTATTCCGATGTTGAATTGCATAAAACAAGAACATCGTATATGTTCAACACCATCGGTTTCTTACGAACCATCTCTGTTTACAGTTTGATGTGTCATTTTCACTATCATTGCTTTCAGTAGCCACAACATCTCATAGTTACAATTTTTATGGTTTTGTCAGAGGAAGTGAAGTTTTAAAAAGAGGGTGGGAAATATTGCTGTATCATGGTGAAATTTTTTTTTTCAAGAGGTTTTGTTGATAGGGGAGACGATTTTTTTTTCCATCTCTATACTTTATTTATTTATTTTTTTTTTTTATTTTTTAGAGTTTGGTGTTTTTATTAATGTTGTGAAACGAGCAGTAAAATTTGTGGTCTGCGCGTGTTTACAATTTCTGTTGCTTCATGGGATGATATTTTTTTTTGTAAAAGTGAAAAAGGAAACTTGTTTTTTTTTATTACTTTTTCTCCCCCACCACTCGTATCATAAAGTCGAAGAGAGGAAAGAAAATTTCTATCGTTTTCATTCGTCTCTTTTTTATTTTTATTTTTGTAAGGGGGGAGTGTGAAATTGTTGCTTTAAAAAAAAAAAATATGGGTTTTTGAAATGTTTGATCGATGTAAAGATCGCAAATCGCGCTTTTTATTATTGTCGATGTGCATTTGGAAAATTGTCGTTTCCACCAATGTTATGGCTTCATCTTGAAAAGTTGATGGGATGTGAGTTTGCAGGAGTGTGAATGGATGTCGATTTTGGTGCATTAATATACATCAATCTTATTTAAATTCATTCAAATGGATGTCTCTTTTTTTTATAAATATACATATATACAGGATATCTGAATATTTCTTTTTAGAATAGTGTTGATTAATTGGGACATTAACCTCAATATAAATGATGAAATGCCAAGTTTGATCAATTTGGTATCTTCAATTTTTATTGGTGGAGAATTGTACATGAATCTGGACTGACTTGAAGATGTTTATTCGTTTTTTTTTGTTGTTTTTTTTTATAGGAAGCGGAAAATGCAATTGCTAGTATGAATGGCCAGTGGTTAGGAAGCCGAACAATTCGAACAAATTGGGCCACTCGCAAACCTCCTGCTCCCCGATCACAGAACGATGGTAAGTTAACAGAAGACCTTATTAGTTTTGTTTTTATTTCGACCATCAACGCGTTAGTAGGAAAAAAAAAGCTTCTGTTTATATTTTTTATCGCTAGATGGGGATGTTGTCTCACGCCATCTAGTGTTAAACATTGCAACTTGCTTTTAAACTTGAAATTAATGGAAACATTTTTTGATATGCAATTTTGTATTAACCTCGTGTGAATTTGGTTTCTGTAATAGCTATACAGCTTTACAGTAAAGCCTTACAGTATACAGCTAGTTAGCTAAACAGCTATTCAGTGTATAGACCTTATACAGAACACAGGATGATTCAGAATGACTATTCATAACTTTCGGAGGTAATAGAGAGCATGTATTGAAACATGTTTTATTAATGAACTATATATAAATTAATAATACTAAACAAGAAATACTTCCGTAACGAGATAAATGAAATTCCGGAATTTTTATGACTTGTTTTACTCGGTTTTCTTCATTAATAAGTCATCCTGTACAGTACATGGATTTTTGAATAGCTTTGCTCGACGCAACTAATTTTTATATTCAACTCTTTCTGTGCAACTCATTACACAGTGTAGCGATTTTGTTAAAATCGATACGGTATACTTTTTTTTTACGAGTTTTTGAAAGGATTTTGTGAGGAAAGGATAAAAAATTCACTTAACACAAATGTTTGCTTTGCTGTCGTCTCTTCAAACAAGAACCTCGAAATGATTTGAATAAATACGCATTCTGTCAGAATACAAACATTGGCTTTTTAGTCACGTGGATGTTTTTTTTTTTGTATTCGGGTGGAGGAGGGTGTGGAATGTCATTCTTCACATGTCGAAAGAGAACTCGAGAGAAGGATTCCATTACTGGTTAGGTTAGTGTCATCGTACATGTCATAACCATAAAAATGGGAGGACGGAGAAAAAAAATGAGACGAAAATAAACGAACGACTCTGTCGGTGGTCGACACATTGCTCCACTTTGGACCACTTTGCATCCGTCATCGTTGACAAAGAAGCCCATTACTGAAATGAACGGAGGCGACTGTTTTCCAATACACTTGTCGCGATACGTTCTAATTTGATTGGCTTCTGGGTGGAGTGTCGAGAAGCGGTGTAACCAATTGTGGATAATTACTCGAGAGACTCCCACGCACCGTTTCCCAACTCAAGGGATCTGGCATTCGTCACACCCAATTCGACCGATCACTCGTTTTCGAGAGGCGCTCCATTAACCACAAATACCCCAGGAAAAAAATAAATGAAACAATAAAAACAAAGAAAGAAAAAGAACAAACGAACGAAAAAATACTCGACTGTCTAAGAAGACAGTTTGAATCGAACTGCAGGGACACCCTGTGAATCGAACTGCAGAACTTAAACAATTACTTATTCAGGGACTGGATTATACTCATTGTTTAACTTGATACAGTGGAATCCGGTTATTAAGGAAGTAGTGATTTTTGATAACAATAACCGGCTAATAACATTAAACAATAGATAATATAAAAAAACATTAAACAGTGTTTTGGGACCGACTGATCATGATGACAATTGCCGATCAATAACATTATCCTGATTATAATAACCTGATTTCATTGTATTAGTTTTACCACAAGACGTTCAAAGTATAACAGTTTTTACTGTCTCCAGTCAATCTAAATGCAAAGTGAAATCATGTGTGAAATTATAATGGGTTTTTACGTTACAGTAGTTTTTTTGTTTTTTTGGTTGGTTAGTGTCAAATATGATTTTGGTTTTGAATGGTGTTTAGAAATCAAAACCGAAAATGAAATTGAGTTTGTCGAGTTTGACCAATAATCATGAAAGGAAATATATCCTACTCAACAATCAACATTTTTTGTGAGGTGTGACATGTCATGCACGAGATAATGGAATGGGGCTTAAAACTGCAAAGTTTGATATTTCAATTACTGTTATGTAAAAGGGCATTGCGTGTCACTAATGCACATCGAGTTGTTGTCCTATTCGAATAGAGCATTGCAATCGATTATACGTGAAAATACATTTTACAACTTGAATGAAGAAAAATAATATTTAGTTATAAAAAGCGATATAAATTTTGTTTTTATTCTTTTGAGTAACTACAATATCGATATGGTTTACGCCTATCATACATAATATCATACTTAGAATATAATTTCCTGAACCGAGGTCTGTGTGTAATGCTAGATTTGATTTTTCTTATAAATATTTTATTAGCCTATATCACGGTGTTTTTTCGATGATGATGATATATCGATTAAAAATCTTAATGGCGGGGTTTTAAAAATGATTATATTCATCCACTATAATTTCTTATACTCCCATATGGATCGTTTTAAATCACACTGAACTAAATCAAGAATTTGAGAGAACGATGATTTTAGGCATGGTTTGTCCATAAGATTGCTATTCTCATTGGTTCATAGTGCCGTGTAACTCACTCTAATTGATTCAGCGATATAATTCTTAGTCTGTGACACGATTATGTCTTAGTGACCTCATTTCATGAATTAACTCAAAAAGTGTAAAAAGTAAGTTAGTCAATATGTCGTGTATGTGTTTTAGGAGTGAGAGTAGTTTTTATGAGTTTTAGTTGTTTTGTTTAGATTTACAATATTAGGGAATTGCGTCACTGGATGGCAGGAGAAGGAGACACCATGCAGTGACAAAAAAATTTACTATAACGTATTTTTTATGTGCGCACTGGCGTGTTGATTGGAGACCCGTATCAAGCATTATAAAAGAATGTTTGCCATTAATTTGGCAGAAAAATACTGTCCTGGAAAACCTAACGAAAGGCGAATTCAATTAACTCTGACGCTGAAAGAAAGTTTTGGTGCGAAGGGAAACGGTGTAAATGGCGATTCTAATTCGTCGACAACGGCGAAAGTTGGGTTGTTGTCCTGTCAACAATTCCTGAATTTACATCCCAATTTTACCATTAATTAGTCCAGCTGCGCGTGAGATGCTTTCCAATCTTGCCAAATGGGCATCCTCAAGATACCCACATGCGAAACGCGATGCCCATTATCATGCAAATAAAGCGACGATGATACTGGTATCCCATCAACCCAACGACTGCGACGAAAACGAACGTTATCTGTGGCAACAGGACAGGCCAATGAATCTTCTTCTCACCATCTTAGCAATCCTAGCCTCAAACCTAATACCATCTTCTAAAATGAGCTTAACTTTTGAACTTGGTACCGTACTGGGGAGCCGTTGTTTTTTCTTCTTTCTCTTAAGACAATATGATACACTATGAAAAAGTTCAAACAGTGCAGTCGTGTTCTTATACAGATTGAAGATAAAAGAGTTTATTCTTGTAGGGAAAAAATTAATTACTAAAACTGCATTTTACAATTAAAGGGCCTAGTGTGAAAAAAGTGTTAAATAACAATATTTCAAATTTCGAGGAAAACGCGTTTAAAGATCTGAACTTACCTTGCTGTCTATGGGTTACCGGTACTTCACACTTCTTGCACTAATATCTTTGCACATATTGCTGTTTTGAACAAAATTATGCGTTAGGGAGATAGAATTTCACCTTACATAATTTTTGACAACAATGCTACTTAACATCCTTTTACACCAGGCCCTTCAATTAACTTACAAAGTGCATAATTAGAACATACTGTGAAAATTAACGGTAATTTGCATTGATTGAATCGATAGTTACTGTGTAATTAATTAATTCAGCATGATAATCATTATTTTTAGTAATGACGATAGTAGTAGTAGTAGTGTATTGTGTGATTTATAAATACAAAAGAAACGCAAATAGTTTTTTCCTCACTTTTAATGATCCGAGCGTGTTTAACATTTCAGTATGATTAGCTACTTTGTTTATAGTGCGTGCATCAATTTTATGCATTTGCATTTAGTCGTGTTTACCACGTGTAGTTTTTCGTGAAAAGGCAACAAAACGGTGATAAACACGTTGACATTACCATCATTGCGGTTTTGTTTCATCCGCCAATCGGCACGTTTAGTTTGCGTTATTTATTATTCATTTTGATTAGATGGGATTTGGAGTTGAGCTAACATACATTGATGTAAATGCGCACCGATGCAAGCATCGGTGTTTCCTGACCAAAAGAGGATTTTCCCATTTAGAAAATTTCAAAAACAAACCCTTCATAGTGTTTGGCTCTAAACGGCCTGAAACGTACAGTCGGAGATCGATGCCAGTTTGATATCTTGTCTTCACTAGATAAGCGATTAATTCATAATAAAGGCAGGTGATGGAGTAATCCAGATGTTGATATGCTTGTGTGTGGCGAAAGGGGTCGATGGCTAATTTAAAAACCCAGTCTCATTGGTCATAAATAATTCCTCGTCGAAAGTCGTTGCGAAATCTGTCGATGTTGATAAAATATTTGATGGGGCTTCCGACGTGGTTGTTGATAGGTAAACCCTTGGCAAAATCGATTCTTTTCACTCTACTCCCTCACTTTGGAATCGATTAAAAATAAACAGGGCGGCATCTGTGTCATTGGTTATAGGAACCCTGTGGCAGGCGGCATGTTAAAACACATGATTAGGGACGGCGGGGTTCTTATTTTTTCTTTCTATTCCCCCACACACTCTCCTGTTGATGGTAGCGTAATCGGATCAAAACGAGAAAAGCATAAGTAACTGTACGTTATATGTACATAATATACTTCATTTCCTGTTATTAATTAAACTTTTAAGATCATAATGATGAGCACCCACGTGTTAGATTTCGTTATAGATACATATAGGCCTACTTATCTTAAGTGTACGTCTGATACATATTTTATCTTGTGCAAGATTCGATGCACTTTTTTTCGTATATCACGGACCATGTAAGCTGAGAGAAAGAAACTAAATTGTATTACTTCTGTGCATTGTAAATGATTTCTTCATTGATAATTTTTTCTACCACAATGGAATCCGGTTATTGTGATCATTTTGGGATAACCAGTGCTCTGTGGGTGCCATGTGACAAGTCTTCGGGCAGTTAATTCGCCTCTCAACACCAAATATCTACTTCACCAGTGCTTCTTGATAACAAAAGCCGGGCGATAACATTAAACGATGGAAATAAAACATTAAACAATGTGTTGGGACCGACTGATAATGATAATCATAGCCGATTTATTGCATTATCCGTGATTATAATTACCGAATTTCACTAAATATAGGCCACTGCACAGTTTTGACTCATAAGCACACTTTTCTGCAATACAAGTTGCTGCTTACCCCTTGAGTTTAAAACTCTGTCTTTCTTCAATACATAACTGATTTCCTGAGCAGTTTTTCTTGCAGTTGTGTCAATTTTGGAACTAAAGTGCTTTTGCATCTCACCGCTACAGAATAACGTCAATTTGCCACGTGCCACATTTTATATGGTATCACTTCAGTTAACCTTATTGTTTAATTTTAACTACAATTTTTTTCGAACAATGGGGATTTTTTTCTTCTGTTGTACAGTATTTACAATATGTAGGGTATTTGCAATTGAGGGGTTTTGAATTGAGGTGCAACACATATCATCAATATGATACAAGAGAAGCTTTTGATGTCGGTGGTCCTTTGTCTCTTTCTTCTCCATCTTGCAGGTTGCTGAGATTCGCCACTGCAATGAGATGGGGGGCCCCTGGCATGAATTCGTAAACGAACGTCTAAAATATTTAAGGCTACGCCTTTCCATGCATCATTGAGTGGGAGTTAGGCTCTTTGTGAATTCTTAAACAGCTTCACCGAAATAGCAGTATTAGTAGACAGCTTCTTCCGCCTTTTCTGCTTGTTATTTTTTTTCATCTCACCTCTTCCTTCAACACTATGAAAAAGGATGAAAAAAAAATCTAAAGTGAAATGGTGATGTTAGAGATGAGTGTGAAAAGCAACCAGAAAAGACAAAAAAAATAGGCGAGCTGGTCGTTCTCTTCCTTCTTGCTGCAAATACACCTACTATCCACCTACTGGAAATGGAACAAGTAATTTTCGAAGGTGCAACAGCTTTTATTCGAATAATGGGGCGGTTTTCTTCTTTGTTTTGTTTTTTGTTCTATATTCTTTTTCACCTTGGCTATTCGTGGTGTGTCTAATATTCTTGTGAGTGGTCGTTGAGACGTAATAAAAGAAAGGAAAAGAAAAGATTTGGGTCAGTTTTCTTAACCTTCAGCATAAGGGTAAACTTAGTTCAAATTGAACAGAAACATAAACGTTTTTTTTTGTGTGGTTTTGCAGGAAAAAAGTTGCCATTAAAATCTTTTACCTTTCTTGCTACCGAGAAAGGGCTTTTACATTTCTATAGTATTTTTGTAGAGGATGATTATGTTTCAAAATGCGTTATTATTACTTTTCGCTAAGATAGAAAATTTCATAAAAGCATAATTTTTTACACCAGTAATAACCAGTAATAAACAAATAATTTATCACCAGTAAAAAAAAATAAAGGATATTTTTTGTTTTACCTTACAATGACCGGGTGGATTTTTTTTCTCGGAGCTGAGGTGTGTGAAAATGGTTTACCCAGTCAGTAAAATAAAAATTAGAATAAGCAATTTATATTACAATGCAATATCCATTCCACCTTAAAAATTAGCAGGAATAACTAGCACATTAATAATACTGCAATTTCTAAACCTATACCTCAATGACTCTACAAAACCCTATTTTTTTTTTAACTGGTGATAAAGTTAAGTTATCGATGGTCGAATTTTTTGTCTGTTTTGGAGGGTCGGTGTGTAATGATTTGTAATTGTTGACGTTTTGATTTTACTGATGTTCCAGCCAATGCAAAACCACTCACCTTCGACGAGGTCTATAACCAGTCCAGCCCGACCAACTGCACCGTGTACTGTGGGGGCATCACGCAAGGCCTGACTGAAGAGCTCATACAAAAGACCTTCGGACCATTCGGTCCTATTCAAGAGATCCGAGTTTTCAAGGACAAAGGCTACGCTTTCATTAGGTAAGTCAGACAATCCAAATTGTTCCGCTAACGTTTTTTACCTGTCTATTTGAACGTATTATTATTATAATATTACAAGATGTATGCCCGTCAACAATGACGGGTGCTAGAATACTTGTCATCCCCATTGTTGTGTTTTTATTAATTACTTAGTTACAGTAGTAACTCGTTACTAACAACAAAAAGCGTTGTGTTTACTCACGCACAGAGTTAAAAAATAATTTAGACGATTTTTAAGTAAAGTTTGCTTAAAAGTACAGTAGCTTACTATAGATTTAAAGGTACTTTAGTAATGTTGTATATTGGTATAACATTGTATTAAACCATAATCAAAATTTCCTATCTTTATAAACGTGATTTGTTATTATTAAAAAAAAATTCTTTGAAGAAATATTTTATACCTGACTGATTCGGTACGACTTTTTCGACTTTTTTTGACCGAAAGCTCGAAACACGCCCGGACGTATGTATGACGTCAGAAAACAGTTGAAATAGATGGAATTTGATTGAAAAAGTTTGACGTATTTAAATAGGCTTTACATTATTGTTTCAAAGGTTCGGTTAATATTAGTAGAATATTTGATAAATACTGATAGGTCTTACTGGATTTAAATCCCAATGAACTTCTTTAAGTTCAACTACAAACCAAAAAAGAAATGATTGCAAATTATTTAAACAAATCAATTACTGCTACGTCGTTAACTTGTGTAATACTATTTTAAATACATATTTGCATAGAGTGCTAATGTATTGGAAGACCCTTACACACGGTAGTTGTGGAAGAAAAAAGAGCGGGGGGGGGGGAAATTGCCTTTGGAGAATTATTTGTATGGAATTAAACACTTGCCTATTGATTGCACTCCTGGAACGACACCTTCGCGCTTGCTAATATCCGTCCGTACGCGCCTGCAAATTATCTCCCAACTAATGCTTCCCAGGACAGATGGTCGAGTACTCTTTTCCCCTCACTTTCTCTTCTTAACATTCTCTTCTCTACTTCTCCATCTTCTGCTTCTTCTTCTTCCTCTTCGTATCGTTGTTGATGATGGTGTTGTTCGGTCGGTGGTTGAGCTCTTGCGTTAGTTCCCAGTACCATTTATAATCAGGCATCCGAGTCTGAAGCATGTGGTCATGGATGGAGGAAAAAAAGGTAAAGAAAAGTAGCTAGACAGCGAAACAAGCCGAGTAATGACATGTAATTGGTTTGGGGAACGGTTGTTAATTGGTTAAAGAAAATTAATGTAAGACAAGAAGAGAGAATAATGTGTAGGCAAGCAAATAAACTCATGTTTTCGCGTCTGCTTCCGAAAGTTTTTCTTTTCGTTTTAGTTGGCTTGTTTCATATTGACTGCGAACCGAAAGGAAGTTGTAATGTACAGGGTGAAGCGTAAATTCAAGAGCACTTTTAACATTAAAATCAATTTTGAATCTTTTAAAGTTTTCAATTATAAAAATATGATGCACTGATTAAGTTTACTTTTCATTTCAAATAGTTTCAATGGTATATAATATTTTAATACAATGAAATACTTTCCAATTAAATTTTTAAATGTTAATTTAAATTGTATTTATTTTATTAACATGTTTTACATTTTTTTTCGTGATTAATTGTTTCATTGGGTTTATTTTTTATAGTTTAATGTTTCATCGGAATGCTTTCATTTTGATCTGAATTTACAACGTTAGGCTTAATAGAAATTACTGTTTTGGAACACCTTGTACAAAACAATCATGCACGTCCTTATTTGGTTAATTTCAATTTTTATTTTAATTTTTTAATATCATTTTATTTAACCATTGTATTTTAGGTTTCGCTTTTTGTGTTTTTTTGGATTTTTAAATTCAAATTCATGTTTGATGATAGGAAATGAAACAGCCGAACATTTTCAATTTGTAACAAAATATTTCTCTCGCTCTTTTCAAATTGAAGCTTAAAAAATCTTTTTCTTTCTTCTCTCGATAAAGGTTTAGCTATATAGAATGTATGAGAAAATGTAAGGGGTGGGGGGGGGAGGGGAAGACATGGCCAATGTTAATGCGTTCCGTGTGGATTTCATCAGAGTTAAGCGAAGAGGACAAATTACGAGTGGAAATCCTCGCGTATTAAACGTTGGCGCTACATAATTACTATCGGAGTCGTAACTCTTTCACAACATTTGCTCCGCCTTCATCATTCCTTTTAGCCTCCTCCTCTTCCACTTCCTTTTTACTCATGGGAAGCATTGCTTCAAAATTGTTCTGCCATGAAATGGAAAAACGTCAATTTTCTAACCTTCCACGCTCTTTACTCAAACACGGAAGCCAAGTTTTCTATTTGCCACCTGACATTATATATATATACCATTGGACGTCCTATGAAGTTATCGTTCAAATCAAACAGGCAATACGTGATGTGGTAACATTCCCAACTGTAATGCGTGCAAAATTAAGAGTAAAGTATATACAAATATATAAGTAAATTTTTTAATATTAGTATTTGTATGAACTGATATTTCATCACAGTATTTCAATTTTTGTTTAAATGCTATCAATTGCAGTTTGGTTTGTTTTTATAGCAATAAATTATTTAACTGGTTGGTTTTTGAAGCGAACGTTGAACATGATGGCTATTATCAAATATTGTGTACGGTTTATATGATTTTTCACTAAATTTATTTATTATTTTTACTCTATTTTAATTTTATTTTATTTAAATTTTATTTTATTTTATTTAAAATTTATTTTATTTTATTTTTATTTTATTTTATTTTAATTTAATTTAAT
>JAQIWH010001918.1:0-27806 GCA_034695005.1 Cryptops parisi
AAGCCAAAGCCAGCCAATCAAAATATTGCTTTATATTTATATTTTGATTTAAAGTTCTGTATTGTACCAACAGCAAGCGCTAACAACTTCATCCGGGTACAGGCCTACCATTCAAAAGCTTTCTATTTCTCGACATCCAATGGTTTTGAGCACTTAAAAGCTGCAGGCAATTTTTTTTTATTCTCGTTAACTTATTGTATGCTAACCAAAATCGAAACTTAAAAAAAAAGTGGATCGGAGCATAAGCAACACTTTACCAGGTGAAACCGATGTTTAAATACTGTCAAGGTCGTATTTAACGCGACCTGGATGTGTCCAAATTTGACATAAAATTATAACGCAGGATTAATTAGTATACCAAATTTCAAGTGTGTACGATACTGGGAACATAAGTAAAAACGACATTGGAACATGTTGAAACTTTTTTTACGACCAATCATGTTAAATAAAAGGTTGTAACAACAACACCAGAGCTAGCGGTGATGCAAAGAGATCCTATCTAATAAACTTTATACTCATTCAATAACATGGCTGAAATGGCTCCCATGCTGAGGCGTACCAAACTCTCCTCTCGACGTGAGCCACAGTTCACTTCCGCATAACCGAGTGGACATTGGCGCATCCTTGACCATTGACTGCCATTTTTTACAGGTGCCACCGTTCCAACATGGGCTGCATCATCATCCTCGCAATCTTTCCCGTCTTCTGAAACTACGAACGTACCAAAAGCAAAACACTTGAATCTAATAAAAGTGAACGTCAATGATGGAAATATTCTGCACCTGTGAAGGAAAACTGACGTCAATTAAATTTATTCCAGTAAGGAATACCAATCTGCATTCAACTAACATTCACAAGTCCACATGAACAAATGGAACAGGACGACAACTAAGTTATGGCATTTTTAAACCTAAAAAAAAAATGACACTCCGAATTTCCGAAACATCCGAATTTCAAAGTGTCGTAACTTGCGTATTTTTGTGAATTTCACGGAACCGTCTGCGCAGAATTGTTATTTGTGATGCAAAGTTTGCAATTTGTGATGCAAACAAGCCTGCAAAGTTTAAGCCAAATCCAAGAACCTAAGCCTTAGTAGCCTTCAAAATTCGACAAAAACCTAAAGCTATTAAACGTACATAGCCTTTGGTTTTATTCGATTTTCGCGAAAAAATCGAACTTGTTTAGTATGCTTAAAAATAATTTTAATGTACTTGTTGTATGATAAACCCACCAACGAGTTCGAATTTAATCCAATTATTGACTGATTAATTTCTCGTAAATTTAAATCGTTTTTAAGTAATTTTTTGTGAGTGGTGTTTTTCAACTGCTTTTCAACATCGACACAATTTGTCGTTATGTGTGTTAACACACATTGCATCATTGATTAGTGGAGTTTTTTCTAATTTCAAAAATTAGTATAAAAAATGATAACTTATAACTTCCGTGTGTGTGTGTGTGTACAAATCAATAACAGTCACGTGTGAAAGCGAAAAATAGTGACCATGCTTCTACTGTGGACATCCATGGTTACGAACACTATAACAACGGACCACAACAAAACTGCTCTTCTGACAGACAGGTAGTAGCACATCACGCACCGTCGTCGCAGGGTTTTCTTGTCATTTGACTGAGACAATGGAAGACTCGACGGAACCGGCCATTGTGGAGTTTGAAAACTGGAAAGATCATTTCCGCCAAGAGCCACACATGTGTCGCTATGGGCTGGAAAGTTTGACTCTTCCAGAGTCATCGGCAAAGAAACTTGAAGCCATTGCAGAATTTCAAGTGCGTGAAAATGACATCTGGGTAATTACTTTTCCCAAGTCAGGTGAGCTATTAATTTCATAGTTTGGCAGAGATGATTTTTACTTCTATTGTATCAATGCATTTCAACTAACTTTCTTATATGAACTCTTGTTCTGGTTTATGGTTTTTAAAAATCATTTTAATGCTAACAACTGGTGCAAAGGGATTCGGCTTGCATAAGTATGCAAGGTGTGTTTGCACAGAAAATGTTTACAGCTGATAGGTAATAAACTAGAAAATATTATTTCATTAAAAATTATCTTTGAAATAATACTTTCAATTTAGGCCTAACTACTATTGAATATTACAATATGCAAAGAATTAAGTGCATATGACTTTTTAAAATTCAAAAACACCTCCTGTTTATATGTACACTACATGTGAACATACATGTAAATTATGTAAACACAATGTAGAAATGCTTAGTTTATAATGTTAACTATAATTGAAGGCTTGCCCAGAATAACGTTGCACTTAACGTTTTTAACTCCCAGAAAGTATCGACACACATTTCGATTTTTACTGGCGATATGAATATCCACCCCCCCCCTTGGTATTAGGGGCCTGTTTTTCCATCTTGCATTAGGGTCCAATTTTTGTAGTTACACCACTGTATGCAGTAGTTTAGTAAATATTCTACAGAATGTGAAGTTGGTGGGTTGAAAAATTAGGAGTCTTTTTTACTGATTTAAAATACCGGTACTTGATGGTTTCTAGGCTCAGCAGTGTTAAATACCCACTCACTACCTTTGCTTATTCCTCAATCTGGAAAACTTTTCAGTTTGTACAAGTGAGATTTTGATTAACAACTAAACTTAAGAGATGTTGTCTATTTCCAATTACCGGTAGTTTTCAGTTTTTCTGCAGTAAATAGCCTACCCCTTCAGAGAGCATGTACACAGCATTCTCATCACTGGTTAAAAGTAAGCTCACCACCAGTTTAAAATATTGTCATTATGCACACAATATAGCATATTTGTGAAAACCAGATAATATTTTTAAAAAAGTGAAACTCCAAAAGTGAAATTTCCTGTTGTTTCAAATTATTTGTTCAACGATGGTTGGAACAAATTAACATGTTCGTTAATACATAGTGTTTATTGAAATCACTTCCTTGGCAACCTTGCTTGTTTCTAATTCCGATAGCCAAAATGTCAAAAGGTTAGCACAATTTCCTGGTTATTTTGGAGATGCTCCTGGTTTACAACATTGATTTTTCTTTTGCTTATTTTAAAGGGACCACTTGGCTGCAGGAAATAGTCTACCTTGCACAAACGGGATGTGATCAAAAAAGTGATCAACGAATGATGGATGAACGCTTTCCATTTTTAGAGTAAGTTAATTCACTTTGTGTTCAGTACTATATTCATCATATGACCTAGTTTTTGCATTCCAAATAATAGCTATAAGATTCTGAATAAAAGCTCCAACTTTAGTTTCCCAAAACAAATTTCAAGAATAACAACAACGTTATATTTGTGCCAATTAACAGAAGTAATGTTAAACCAGGAACTACACACTAGTTGGCACAAGTTTAGATGAGTTGTTTGTTGAACAAGGCCCCAAAACGCGATTAATAGAATTAATGGAATAATTAAATTTTGTCATTGTATTTTACAGATCGGACTTCTTTTATACAACTCCAATTCTGAAATGTGATAATCCTATAACGCATCTGGATAAAATGGAATCACCACGGTTCATTAAATCACACTTGCCTTACACAGTTTTACCCAACAGCTTGAAAGCTAAGAAATGTTGCAAGGTGAGTGTGAGCCTAAGTTCGAACAGCGTTTTCGTTTCATTTCAGATCTATAGTTTGTGTCTACACCTAATTTTCAGATAATTTATGGAATTCGTAATCCAAAAGATGTGCTGGTGTCCTTTTATTATTTTCATCGAATGTTGAATTCCAAAGCCTTTGTGGGTGACTTCACAGCATTTGCAAACTACTTTATGGAAAATAAATGTAAACATTTTACCCTTTGACAAACGATATTATTATTCCTCCATCATGTAGTATTTATGCCTCACTATATTGTTTTGCAGTGATATACACACCATACTGGCAACACATTTTTTCATTCTGGAATCGACGTTACCAGAAAAACATGCTAATGGTTTATTATGAAGATTTGCACATGGTAACTCTCGCAATGCCGTATATTCTGTCTGTCTCACATTTTTACTAGATACAAATAAAACCATTAAAAAAGCTTAATAAAGAATTAATTAGATTCGCTGATTTCTAGGATCTCAAAGGTGAAATTAGAAAAATAGCAGCCTTTCTTGGGAAAAAACTAACAGAGGATGAAATTGGAGTTATAGCCGAACGTACAAGCTTCAGTAGTATGAAAAACAACCCGACATCGAATAAGGAATATTGGAAACTCGAAGGTCGTTGGAAAGAAGAAGGGACTGATTTTATGAGAAAAGGTTAGTACTGTACCGTTAGTACTTAGCTGGATGAGATGCGAAACTCATTGTACCCTCCGTACCTACCTTTGATTTAGGGAAGGTTGGAGACTGGAAAGAGCACTTTTCTGATGAATTGAATAAGCAAATGGAAAAATGGATCGAATCCAATTCAGCCAACGAAATGTTACAGTTTGTCTACGAATGTAAACCGATGCGAGCAGAAAACATGCTAGACATCATCCTTCTGGAACATCAAAGAGAGTTGCAGAAGGAAGGCAAACTTCCAGTTGAGAAACCAACACCAGAACAACCACCAATGCAAAATGAAGTTCTTAAAGAACAACCTGTCACTTGTGAGGCTACGCTGATCAACGAAGCACAGTCTGGTCAACCAGAAGCAGTGAACCAAGATCAAAATATAATGAGTGAAATTCAAGGCAACAACAAAAGTACCGATGTCCTACAAGAGATAATTGGAGAAAATGAACTCGACAATGAAATTCCAAACCAAGAAGACAGTGATGCTAATCTTAACGGTAACACTTCCGAAGAACAAGCCACACAGCCTCAAGATGCACAGCAAGAAGTAGCGGGAGACAAATCAATGCAAAACCCAAGTTGTGATCAGGAGAGTCAAGAACAACCAGCTGAACCAGAAATTCAAGACGAACAAGATTCTCCTCTTCCTATAGAAAAATCTCAATGGCCAGAAAAAATTAATGTGTAAACAAGATAGATAGGAGTGCATAGGATCAAATGAGTTTGCTTTCAGTGTAAATAAAGTCAGTGTATATATTAGAAACAGTAAAAGCCGCCTCTTGCTATACTGTTATATAGGCCTACTGTATATTAGTCTATTATATTAATCAGTGAAATCTGCAAAATTGTATAGCTTTGTTAAATTATTGATGCTAGGCAATATGTAAAATCACATACCTAAAATGTGCTCGTTGAAAACTCAAGAAAACTTCTTTGAGACTATTAAGCTCATTTTCAACTTTCCTTAGAACTGTATCATCTTATACAGTTATGCAAGCAACCGAAATATTTTAGGATCTTGGATATGAAATTATAACTGAATCGTTAGACAGCTTTACATTAATTTTTTATCGATCCATATAAATTTCTAAAAATAGCTTACATATTGAGTTTCATTACAATACATATATGCTAAATCATTGCTTTATCAATGTTCCGCTGCATTGTCTGTCACCATCTCTAAATTGATAAAAATAAAACAGCTACAGTATTTTACTAACACTGATTTGTGCAAAACCTTTCCTTTGGTTTGATATGTGAAACTTGATCAAACATGCAATCAATTGAAAACATTAACCGAATGAATGACACAACAAAAAAGCAAAACTTTAGCTCAAATAACAAGAGTAAGCTTAGTTCGTAACTGAATATGGCAGCAATGTAAAAAGTCTACTAAAAACCAATACTTTAAGATGTACATACACATTTACTATGTCTTAACGTGTTTAACTGGTTTAATAACACCACTGTTGGGGTACCACGTCGACCGTCAATATAGCAGTTGCAGTGGATTTTTCGAACCACAAACAATTGTGACAAATGAAGTTGGTGAACAATATTATAGTTTAATGTAAAAGTGTACATGATTATTTTTAGTTTCGAGGTACATCGATTGCATGAGCTCAACAAGTTCAAAATAAGTGTTATATTATACACAGTAAGGCTCCACTTTGCAGTGTTGTACAGCAACTTTCAATTGCGTCGTTTTTCATTGCTCAAGTCTACTTTGATAAACACTCTAATTAAATTTCACCCCCCCCCCCATTTACAGTATATCCTTGCAGATTGTCCAGATTGAAAAAATAACCAGCTGAAATAATTTACCATCTTCCTTTTTTTTTTCGATTTCCAGACTACTGATTCATATAATATGAGAACATTCGTCATTGTCATTGGATATCCAAAACATTTTATAACTTTAACTTATAATTGTCCTTATGGTACTGCTGGAGGAACTTTACACATTCGAGGAATAGCATGGATCAAAAGCCCGTGAGTACTGTGATGCAAAATAAGAAAAACCTCAAAACCGAACTACAAGATTGAAATAGCAGCCTACCAAATGCTGAAAATGTGTTATATTTGAAACAAAAATGTTAACTTTGGACAGACCACATGTTCCAGTTGCCACCATCGATGAAAAAGAAAGCAACAAAGTCTTCTATTTGCATCCAGTTCCAGGAATCATTGGAACATTAAGCATGTACTTAGGTAACATGCCTTATAAATGCTCAACCAAGCCCCAGTTTACTAGTGATTTCACACACGGTTTAATATCTTGTTTAACTTTTTGCTCCCAGTTGCTTGTTCATTATTCCAAAACTAACTGTGTGTAAAAAAAAATGGCGTAAAGTACTGTAAAGTGTACCTACAGTGCAACACTTGGTACTATTTGATAAACCAATTATTCCTAATTTTATAGATACATCTTATGTAGAAGCAGACATGGTCATCAAAATCAACGCTACAGAATTTGGGATAACTGGCAGTTGTTACACTTCGGGAAATGCTACCGCACTGAAAAGTAATTGTATTAGAACAATCGCCACAGTATGTAGGCTACTACTTCAAATGAATGCTAATGGATATTTCATATTTCAGACTGGGATAATGAAACCAAAGTGAATTCTAACTTTCCATTCACCTATTTAGAAAACAGTCAACCTTATCTGCAGTTTCAAAATAGCCGATGCAATATCTATGATTAATCCAAAACAACAAAGCACATAAAGAAATAAGACTACGAGTGTACGACAAATATGACTATGCGAATTTCTTTTAAAATAAACTGTACTGTATTTTTGGTGATATCAGTTTTATCAGTCTCTTTCGATCTAGTTGTCACAAAGTTATAATTTTTATTACGATTGAAATTTTAAAAAAACATATATCGAATATATAAACAAACCAATAACAGTAATTTCATTGCATTGCCTTTAAAATCTGTTGGAATTTTTACCTAGATACAAATAAAACCATTAAAAAAGCTTAATAAAGAATTAATTAGATTCGCTGATTTCTAGGATCTCAAAGGTGAAATTAAATGAAAAGTGTGTCTCATCTCGATATACAAGTTTACACGATAAAATAGATAAATTGCATATTAAACATGATCTCTGCATTATTAGTTTAAATTTTTCTTAATGTTTACAATATTGATGAAACTTTTACAAAAAGATATGAGGCATTAGTAGCTACATAAAATTATTAAAACATTGTAAATTAAGGCTGAGTGAATCAAGACAGTGGAACAAAAAGTTTATAGTGTGAGAAGTTTAGCATAAGTTGGAAGTTTATAAGATCATGTTGAAGATGATGGAAAATGAGCATATACAGGGCGAGTCTTTTATCGTGTCAAGCAAATATTGTTTGTTTATGAAGAGCCAATGGTGATCTTTTCATTGACCTTGAAAATTTGAAATTAATTTTCACGAAAACCTCATTGGTAAATTTTAATCAATGCCTCGTAGGTATCAAGTCATATTTGAAAAGATGTAGCCACGACCCCATTTAGTCAGAATCCACTTTTGTTTAATTTATTTCCAACGATGCAACCGAAATAAAAATTGATACAACAATATGTTAATTGAAAGGTACGCTGCCCCTACAACAGCTTTGCTGCAAGTCACTTCTACTATGCAGTGGAGTTAGTTTAGTTATTACATGGTTAATTTAAATACGAATTTAAAGATGCATAACAACTATGAAGTAAAATAACCATTTACTGAACCATTTTTCAACATTTTCGTATAGTATCTTTTAATGAAGGGAAAAAACATCGCCTCTCTAGGCATCACAACCTCATCCCAGATTAACCAAAATTAGATTGCAGGCATTTCTCAACTCAAAAGTAGGATGGGGTGACAATTAGAAACAAATCTCAGCTGACAATAAAAATTTTACATTGAACTGATAATAAATCCTAAAATATGCAATAACACCTGAAATATGCAAAAATAAGCACACGTAAAATATTAAAACAATATAAAACATAAAATCTAAGCAGTGCACTTGTGCAATAATGAATATTATTTTCACAAATTTTAGGGGAGAATATCAACAAAAAACATTCAAGTACCTAAAATCTGAGGTCTAATCGTTACTTGTTTGCCAAAGTACATGCTATATGAATTGCATAAAACTTATTGCCCAGCACTTTTTTTGAAATTTTCACACTACTGACGCTCCCTAGTACATGCAGTATATAATTTATAGAAAAAAAAATTGTATCCTAGTTAGCAGTTTACATTTCACAAAATACAAACACACTGAAAAGCAATGCCATAAAAACATTTGTCAACCATTGGTGTCATTCTAAATCAACAGCAAACTTCAGACTAGAACAAGGACACCAAACTTTCATTCATCTGTTTATAGAGAGGGAAACTAACATGCAATTACAAAACAGCCAATGCAATATCCATCACTCATTATTCAATCACTACAAACGTTTAAAGTCTATATTGCACCATAGATTAATTTTCTAATAAAATGAATTGTGACGTAATTCAATTTTTATGATGTCATGTTGCCATAAACTCGTCAAGTTCATAATTCCATGACAATAATAATAAAAAAAAAAATTGAGTGAGATGCGTTATGAAAATCAACGACAATAATTTTACTCTAATATTCACATCAATGAAAATTATTTCTGGAAAATTTAAAAAAAAAAAAAAAGGGCCAGAATATCAATGTTCCTAAACAAATTTTATCATACTTTTATATATATGACATATTCTATCGCTTTCATCTTGCAACAGAATGGTTTACATATAAAAGTAAAGAAATCCTGTTATTAAGCATGGCTTCTGTATCGTTAATTTAAATTACTTTCTAATGAGTAAATGACATGATACACTCGCAAAACCAGATGTGCAATAAATATAACTCTCATATCCCGCTCTTCCTCTAAATTTCTGTCATTTCACCTGTGAAATATTTTTTTTTCATAACAGGTCCACACTCCTTATACTGTATTCAATGTACCGTAACTTACAAAACGAACATAGCACTTTTTAGAATATACGAATATTATGTAACTCGTTATCTATGTTTTTCTAATCCAAATGTTCAAGGTGGTCACAATGTGACATTGAATGATTCAATTTTCTAGAAAATTCATTAAAGCGCATAAACCTGATTCATACAATGAATCCACCATGCATGGTCGTTGGCACAAAACTACCCTGCCAGTTTTAAATTTCTATAAGGAGGATAAAAGTATATCCTCACAATGTCATCTATGTTAAGTGTTTTGCAATGTTTGACTGTCAGAGGTTTGTTTAACTGCTGTCATGAAGAAAAATAAATTAGTTCCAATGACGATAAAACAAATAAAAAACCCTAGGCTTTCCTAACTTTTCATCTTCATTCGCTTGATTATTAATATTTTATGATACCACAAAAAAAATGAGTAAAATTCGAATAAACCAAATTAATACGCAGCTTTCCTCATGTGTGTCATTTTAGATTTTATAGGAAATTTTTTTTTATCGCTGGTAATAATGGAGGAAATGATGTAGCATATAAAGAGGAAAAGTTTTTTCTAGAAAAACGCAGATGAATCATCTGCAAGTAATATACAGGTATAAAGAGGCCGCAATTTCAACAGTTGCGCACTTTGTAGCATCAACTGCTATTGACCAGTGAGTTGACTTGCCATTTAACATTTGAAAATGATGCGCATTCTTTGCTTTGCTGTGTTTTTGACATTGGTGTCAGAAAGCCTGACATTTCCTTCACGATCTTCTTGTAAAGGCCTGAATGCACCAAGTTCTGTTGTCTCCAAAAAGGCGGTATGAATAAACATACTATTATATTTATTTTCCTTTTTCCTTTTCCTAGTAGTGCCTATTCTTAAACCGACTTCATTATTTGAATGAGTTATCTGTATGAGCAATATTAACTGAAAAAACGAAATTCATGTCAATGTAAAACTCTACCAGTTACACAGTATTTTATGCCACTGCTCTACATTTCAATTTTAATAGCATATTCATATTAATGTACTAATGCCATAAGTTTTAATTTATTGCAATTCATATTAATCTTGAACTAATACCCCTTTTCTAATTTATCACTGTAGAAATAGAAATCTAGTAACCGTTTACTTAGTTTCAAAGATGCTAGTAATTCTGAAAATTAGAAGAGCCTATGAAAAAAAAGTATTCCAATTAATAGGATTTTCCCATCTCTCAAATTATTGACACTACCATTAGCAATAAACTAAGAGTTTTTAGATGCTCTAGCTTTTTCTTTAGAAAGAATTGTCCATTGAAAAATAACTGTAGGGTGTTCAGAAGGAAATAGGCAACCCGTGGAGACTGTAACCCATCACCTTTTATTCTAGTTATCTTAACCATATGAATCCAACACAAGGGTTTTGAATGATGGATCCAAGATTTCTTGTAAAACCATTCTTTAAAAATATTCTGATCAACCTATGCAAAAAGCATTTTCCATAAGTAGAGTTTGTTACACGTCTCTGTGGTTCTATTTCTTTATTTTCTAGACTTCAACTACTGTATATGCCACCGATGTTATTTTATTTCCATTGGATTTCCACATCGTCCACTATTAGAATTGCATAAGCTATTCGGAACTCTTGCCACCAATTAAACTTAAACTTTAATAATTGATTAAGCACTTCAAAATTATCAACTGTTTAATGATAATGTATGTCATTTTTTCCAGCAGCTGCTGAATTACTCACAAAGGTTAAAACAAAATTATTTCTTCCTTATCGCACTGATATGAAACATCAGTGAATACTATCACTACCTGGAACACTCTTTCATAATATGTGGTAGTTTTGATTCCTTTAGCAGAGTGATATTCTCTTCAGCTAATTATTAAAGACTAGTACAGTGAATCCTCGACTAACGCGGTTAATTCGTTTGGAGGTTTCCGCATAAGTCGAAAACCGCCTAAGTCAAATTGTAGTTAAATACAATGTATTTTTCTCACATATATAGTGGTTTTAAATCATGTTCATGTTGATTTAATAATATTCACTTTAGTCTCCATAGTTATAATACTAGTATATATATACATAGTTATAACATACAGAATACGGCCAAAATATTATAGACAATCTATATTAACACAAAAATAGTGGGTGACACTATCATCTGAAACTAATCGCGTATCTATGAATCCGTGTAACTCGAATTCGAGAACTCACTGTATTCATTTATTTATCATTTCACAATGTATAATAATTTTCTACTTTGGTTCAAAGCTAAGCGCTAAAATAACACGAATATACAACTTTAGTATTAAATCGTCTTATTCTGTCTAACCTTAAACAGGTATGACGTAAATTTAAACGTTATAAAAAAAAGAAATGTTTACCTTTCTACATTACGCTGTTAAAACGGCATAAGAAGATTTTGAGACATACATAACAGAAATAAATAAACAATCACTCATTCGCTTGTGGTGCAACACTAAAAAAATGCCACAACATTCACAGTATTTGTCCTTGATTTTCTTAATTGATTTCGAAACCATAAAACAGGAAGGAAGAAACCAGACATTAAATAATGACCTACTCTCGAACGCAGTAAAGCATCTCTGAGTTCCAATTATTTAGATAACCTGTGCAATTATTGACATTTCGTATATTGTTATAAACAAACGCTGAACATTCCAGTACTATGTTCAATCATACTACTGTAAATGTATTTTATGCATATGTTTAAAAAATATACACCATACTGTAAGATATAATGTTAAAACTACCAATCAATATTCAATTAAGCTAATGATGACATACCATTGTCATACATGTACATCTCATTAAATCACATATATTTAGCATTGATTACAAATACTTAAATGAGCAGTTTGGAATGGGGGCCTATATTTCCCATCTGGCATGGGCCTATTACCATCTCTGCACGGCCCTGACAGATTGTTTTGACTATCCACATCAAAGTTGGTACATGTTATGAGCCATCACCTTAGTACAATTACAAACAAGCAATCTGCTTTAAGGCTAAACAAACTTCATTTTGTTTTTCTAGGTTATTCAAAATTACACTACATTTAATTCAATAATCAATTATACCAATCCTGATTACTACTATAACATCACTTATGTTTGTCCTGGTGAAGAAAATGATGGCATGTTTTTCATCATGGCTTTCATGAAGTCCAAAACATCCAACAAGTAAGTATCTTTTTTGACAGTGTCTTTCAGCTCAACAGAGAATAAATGAATAAATAAAAATGAACTGGAAACTGAAGGAGTAAGAGTTCTGGTAAATGAGTTTTTTCTTTTGTTTGGTTTTAGGTCTGATGACGATGATGGGGAATTTGTTTTCCAAAACTTTGAACTGCAACCCGTTCCTGGACTCCAGATGACACTACCACCTGTTCGTTTAAGTATGACTAAATCTTTCCTATGTAATATTATTGTAAACTGTTATAGCAAATTTACTGCAAAACTAGCTGCTTCTGAGCAAAAACTAGCAAGCTTTAATAGTGTTAACATCTGCATATCTTTTGAAAACAACAGGTTGATCCGAAACTATCACTGACTTTTCTGATTGTATTAGTTAATCTACAAATTTGATAAAAAATAACACTTTCAAGTGGCCTGATTCCACTATTTCTAACCTGGTGTAGCTGTATAAGGATTTCAAATCTAAAACCTTTTGTCTTTTTAAAAAATCAAAATGAACGATAATATTTTCCTCATACATTGCACAAAACTTGTAACATGTTTAAACTTTTATAGATACACGAGACATACAAGCTGTTGTGGAAATCAACTTTGATGAACAAGGATTCGAAATCACTTCAAGTTGCTACAAGGAAAAAGCAGCATCAACCAATGGTAACATTTATCGCTACTCTTCACTAAAACGTTACCACTGCCCACATGATCTTTAAGAGACTTAACCAAAATATGTACAGTACTTTCAAAATCAATCATTGTACTGGTCCTAATTTTGCTACTTGCTTGTTTGTAAGTTAGTTAATTTGTCACTGATATTATGTCTTTATGTCTTAGCACCAGCAGAATGGACCAAAGACACGCCTGTCGGAACAGACTTTCCATTCACTTATACTGACCAAAAGACATTGAGATTTAAAATGGATCAATGTCCAAAGATCATCAGCGACACTACTACTATTGCAGCCAATATGCCTACTAGTACAATTGTGACACCCTAAAAAACCCTGTCTGATCCACCGTTAGTTTAAACTGTTCTGCTTACAAAAAAAAGTTAATGCAATAAGTTTTAAAGAATTCATGCTTATAAAAGTTTCTCTATTCAGTATCTCTGTATGCAATTATAAGAAAGATCTCTTCTCTTAAGTCAAATAAATAACCAACCAAACTTGTTCAAGCAAAAGCTCAATGGCACAAATTTGTGTAGGTTATCTGAAACCAATTTTTTTTGCTTTCTAATATCAACTAACACAATTTATCGTCCACCAACAAACACACATCGAATTTCATTGTGTACTGCAAAAATATTAATGTACATCAGAAATGTTAATAGACAAAAAAACAGATCAGGTGATTTTTTCCACAAACAAAAAATAATAGAAGTAGGCAGTGCTTTTATATTCATTTTACAATCTTGCATAACTGTCACAATAGTAACTGATTTCAGTGTGACAGTTACAAATGAATTGACACAAAAATACACTGTTGTAAGAATAAACTAATATTGAAATTAACATCAATTTTTGCAGAAATTGAGCAAATCATGGAATAGCATAATGACTTCATGGCCTATTTCATACCAAAAATAACAGAGCACCTATTTTATATCTTTATCAAACACATTCGGTTCTACTTACTGTTGATGACGTTCTAGATGTTTTCATGCAGAACGTATGCCTTCATTGGCTACATTTCAGTCAGCCATCTACTTCTGAACATCTGGACAATGTCGAGACATCAGTTCCACGACAGGAACTAGCTGAAAATTAAAAGCAAACTCAGTTTACACACGCATTGCTAAGTACATTAAATTATTTCATGAAAGTTAAGGAAAACATAACTACTATGGCTTCAAGATTGAACTTATTGAATTTTAAAAGACGTCAGGTAAGGTGACAGAACGTGAGCGCTCCTGTAGCACACATGAAGGCAATTAATACACCTTCTAGAGCTCATGTTCTAATTCCAATGTAAAAGCAGAAGAAACATAAGCTGCATCCTCTTCAGCGACCAATGTATTAAAGTTGTTGATGTGGAAAGACATACTGTAACTGTGAACCTAGTTTTGCCCTACTCTGTATATAGAAAGATTGCTATGTATGAATTAAAAACTTTAAAAAAATTAAAATATTTTTAACCTTTGTTCACTCATAAGTTTTAATTCTATCCGATTCATCAGAAAAATAATTTGCACATTCAATTCTGGTCACATTCAATTGCTGCACTCTGTATAAACTAGTTTCACTGGCATGCAGCACACTTTATGCAGGCTAGCACTTGTATTATCACTACAAGGTACACTTTGCAGTGAAACTTGTATGGTCATTTTCTGTATCCCTAGAGGCACCGATGATGGCGCTGCAATTCGGACAACATATATCGCTAGGATAGGAAGTATGTGACCGATCATCACTTCTAACCTATCACTAACTTGACTGGGTGGGGTGATGTTGTAGAGGGTTCGGTTAGAAGTGATGATCAGTCACATACTTCCTAGCAATAAATGTTGTCAGGATTGCAGCGCCATCATCGGCGCCTCAAGGGATACGGAGAATGACCAATCGCCAATATTCTTAAATCACCGATATAACACTGTTTTAGCGCCACACAATAGTCGACATATAATAATCAGTATTGTCACGGATTGAAACTTGTGATTTGATAGCAGGAGACGGCATTCCAATGAGTTTTAACTTTAGGGCTTAAATTAAGTGGTATTTTTCTTATATAACATACTGTTTAATAACGTATTTTCAAACTCAATGTGTAAACTACATCGAATAACTAAGAGTATCAATACTACAATAAAGTAAATACTTACCTACACAAGAACACCCTTTTGAATTTGCCGCCAATTATTCATAAAGTAAACATCAAGTGATGTCATCTGAGTGCGGTTCCTTGTTTACATGGTGCAGCCAGCAGCCAGCGAGCGCATGGGTGGTTCTTCACCTATCCAACTTTACCTACAATTTTAAAGATAAATACGATATTAAAATGACAACAAAGCTGCTACCTGGACACAGGAATTTGCCTGATGTATATACTAGAATTGTGTCACGTTTACAGAAGCCTAGGAATAGTAAAATCACTGTCAACATTAGAAATGTGGCTTCCCAAGGAGCTAAACAAAATGCAGCTGAATATTGCATGGAAGCTGTTAGGTACATTGAAGCTGTATTATTTGTGACTGTTTCATAATGTATTTTTCCACGGATTATTGTTCTATAAACGCTTATTATTCATATGACTGGACTGAATATTTTTATATAATTGATGATAGTGTAATAACTAACCGACCCATTTGGGTGGTTAGTTATTACAACCTAAGTGAACCTATTATGCAACATTTCTGAAATAGTGGATAATAGTAAAAGATTTAATAGTTTTCAAAACTCGTTTCAAAATAATAAGTGGCTATCAACGCAGTATATATATTATTCATTTTAACGTTAAGGGTTGATACCAGTCAAAATATCGGAAATGAGTTAGTATCTGAAAGTTATTACAGGGTTCTTGTTTTTAAATAGGAAATATGAACATGAAAATTTCCTGTGTACTTTACTATTGGCAAAAGAAATTAGGGCTGCAGCATTTGCGGTTCGTGCCTTCAATATTGAAGTTGCTCAGGTAAGGTACACCTGGATATTTGAAAAACGTTCAGCTACAGTTAGTGGCTACTATTCTTCCCTAACTATGTACTTATACTTTTAAAACCCTACATGCAGTGAGTAATAGGCTAGGCACTCCTTACAGGTACAAGACTTGGTATCCAATGTTGACATTGGTAATATGAGGATGCACTTTTGGAAAGACGCGATAGAACGAATATACCAGGTATAAATCAGCGTAATGGGATGCAATTGCAAGGTGACATGAACGGAGTTATTATTGAGCACAAATTTTATTCTTTTTTTTACAGGGACATCCCCCTCATCAACCTGTAGCACTTGAATTAGCAAGGGTGAGAAACTTGAGTGGATGTAAAACAAGCTAAAGATTAAATATTGTTAGTGCTTGTCAATTGTCGGTAAACACACCAAGCCGAGCCAAACAGATATTAGTTGAATCTTCAATGTCTTTATTTCAGATACTAGACCATCATAAACTGTCTAAGCAATGGTTTAAACGATTGATTAGCAGCCGGGTAAAATGAATAAAAAATTGGCTGTGTTTTATTTGTCAACTAATTTAAATTAAAACAATAGTCACATTTATCTTGTAGGAGGAAACACTATCGGTTAATCGATTTCCATCCTTAACATCAGTTGAAGAATATGCAGAAGCTTCGGTTTCACCAGTTTATTATTTACTACTGGAAAGTGCAGGTACTTGGCCAATGGCCTTTCATGACCACTCGTGTAACACAGTGATGTACAAATGATGTACTTTTATCGTTCCAGGAATTAAAAGTGTCAATGTTGATCATGTCGCTAGCCATTTAGGAAAAGCTCAAGGAATAGTTACACTAATTCGTGGTATTCCATTCAATGCCAGGAGACGAAGAGTGTATTTACCACAAGATGCACTTATAAAGGTAACAAAATCTGCATTCCCATACAATCTACGTTGGGATGTTAAGCAAGTTTTAATTGTGCAATATGTATTCCTTGCTGTAGCATCGAATATCACAGGAAGACATTGTTCGAGGTCGATGTGAACAAAACATGAAAGATCTAGTTTATGATATAGCTTGTCTAGCACATCAGAACCTAAAAAAGGTTTTTATTGTTGTTTTGTTTTTGTGTGTGTGTGTACATTTATTGCTGTAAAACTGTATTTTCATTGCTTGAACCAATATTCATTTCAGGCACGGTCAATGAAAGATGATGTGCCAAAGCAAACATCTCTTATATTTCTTCCTGCTGTGAGTATCCACATTCCTCATCAACTCTGCATTTTTAATTACTTATAAGCCCTTTCTGTAATCTCTGGTTTTTTAATTTGCATCACATTGCAGGTTGCTGTAAATAAATATTTGAAAAATCTGGAGAAATTTCAGTTTGATGTGTATCATCCGCAGTTACAGAAAAGAAATAGTTATCTCCCATTTTTGTTATGGTGGAACAGATTTAGAAAGCTCTACTGAACGTCAATTCAATTTTGTTATTTTAAAATAATAAGAAAAACTACTGTTAGCATGCTAAAAACTGTATAGGTCAATAAATCAATGGCCCATAAAGAATCGTTAGTAAATAGTAGGATTTACTTGTTTAACCACAGTTTATTTAACTGACCCTACTCCAACCTGAACATTGAACTGTTCAGAGTCTCTCTATTCAATGCTCCGCACTGCTCCAACATCAAACCGACCCACATGTGCAACGATGGAATGAATTGTGATTAACTAACATCACTGATATTGTACAAGTCTAATTATTGTCAAAGTCTAAAGAATTGACAGATAAAACAGTGTTGTATCGGAAATAATAAATAACTTTCTGTTACTGTATTTGGAAAGAAAAAACTCTATCAGGAATACGTTATGGAATTATTGTACACTTTTCATGCAATCAAAGTTATATTTTTCAAATGAATAAATTTAAATAAAAAATATTTATTTATGAATATTTCACCTGCAGTACATAAGTAACTTCATGACTTAAACTGCATTAGTACTTTAATCCCAATGGATTGTTTAACAATAAAATAAGTTACAAAGATAATCAGAGTGTTAATTGATTTATTGTACAAACTGTACTAAATAAAGTCAAGTGCCTAAAAGGCTTTCACTTAGATGCACATACAAACACTGTACATCTAGCTAAGGGAAAGCCTTAAATTTGCTTTTGACATTTTGAAAAGACATATGAATGTTCATGTAGTTTTAGGAAGTTACAACATTAAATGAGCATAAAAAGTGATTGAAATAATGTTAATAAATGTTAGAAATTTTGTTAATAATAATTCTTTATTAGTTCAGAATTTCCAAAATGAAGAACTTACTTTCTAACCTTGTATTTTAAACAATTGCAGCTAGAGCCTTGATTCCGGCCCAAGTTTCTTCTGCGGTAGGAACAATCAACCTGGCGGGCAACTGGAATCCATAGACTCCTTTGTCTCTCAATTCCACAGCATAAGCATATGGGCATCGAGTCACTTGATACTGCCAATCACTACTGCCACCACCAGTGGGATCTGTCAAAAAAAATTGTAAATTATAAGAATAGCAAAGGTAGGTAGGTAGGTACTTGGAGTTTAACGAGAGCACAGACTGGCCTAACGGCTATGTCATTTGGCCCTCGGACTTTATTGAAGTTAGGAAATACAGAAATAATGATGAGGTAAGAATGATGAAGATAGGGTTTTATGATGAAGAAGAAACTTGAACAAACCTGCCTCCGTGGTGTCAGACTCCAAACTGAATCCACATGGCACAGGAGGCAAAGCCGTGCCACTGCCGTATAGCAAATGACATATTTTGATACAAAGTAGAAATTTCAGAAAAGTTCCAAGGAACCTTACTGAAAGACCTTGTGTTTGATGCACATAACCCATATAATAAGAGCAATGTTAAAAAGCGACAACTCAATTTGAACTTGGGCGTTGTCATATCTATTTTGTTTGAACACCATTCAGAAACGAGTACAGGTTTTTAATAGCTGTGTAAAATCTTCAATTAAACCAAAGCTCAGTGAACTACCACAATTGAGAAAACAAACAGGTGGGAAAAATAATTGAATTTGTTGGCGTTCAACATACATTATGGATGGAGGAGTGAAATTATTTATTAAAAAAGCTGAACTTGACCAACCTGGAGGTATACATATTTTTTAAGCTGTATGTCGGGTTTAGAGGCAGTTTAAATGTGCATACAGACTGTGTTAAGGTTTGTCATATGGCACACTGAACTTTATTCAAGAGTGAGGAATGATAATGAGATCATAATGATGGTGATGAGTTGGAGTTTTATGAAGCAGGAGGAAATGTAACAATTTATGTATAACACCACATTTTCGTGAGAATCATTCCAAGAAAGCTGAGCATAAACTAAACAGTGGAGTTAAGTTAGAAAAGAACAATGGAATATACTTACAAATGACTTCATAAATCGAGCCGACAGCATATGAAGTTCCATGCACATTACGTAGTGCAGTAGTTGCAGTACGAGCAGCAGATACCTGCCCCCCCAAAAAAAGTACTTCAATGAGTGAAGTTGATACATTAATACAAAGCAAATACTTGCACATCATAACAATAAACTAATGAATGACTCGCTTAAGGCTACATAAACTTATCAAGTTTATGTCAATGTCCAACAACAATGGGATTGACCCACAGAAACCAACCATTGTGTTGTATTCGGCTGGACGTTGATTGGTGTAGCCCCAAGGTGACATCCACATTTGACCAAATGAATGAAGAGTAAGAATAGCACGGATTTTGCCAGTATGTGTTTCGGTCAGTGTTTTGATAGCGCGAGACTCAGCTTCTGAAAAAGCGCTGGATCCAGGATAAATATCGGAGCAAGGATTAGGACTGGTAGATGCACCTAGAAATGAATTAAGTTCATCAACGACTATGCCATTGAATTTTGTGTTGTTAATAATAAAGCAGGTTTGTTTTACCTCCGAAACCAACAGGGAAATTTCTGTTAGGATCAGCACCATAACAGCCATTGTTGGAGCGAGAACGATTTTTGCGCCAAAGTCGATTCTAGAGTACAGATGTACAGATAATTAACAGAACAGATGATAAATAAGTGGTTTTCATTTAAATAAATAAATGAATAAACAAACAAAAACAACATCCAGCTTACTGAATTCCACGTATAAGCATAGCCATCAGGATTTACAACAGGTATGAAATGCCAGTCAAATTTAGTCAGGAGATTTGCAATGGTTGTGTCCGTAGAACGTTTGGTCACCAACTAATAAACACAAATACATTTAAAAAACGTTCAATTTCATAGCTTTAACTCGCTATCGTTTTTTAAGGCATCTAGTGAATCAAGCCTATACCTCATTGATAACATAAAGTGTAGTTGCTGGAGAAACCCATTCTCTAGCATGGATACCAGAATCTATCAGAATCACTGGTTTTTGGCTATTGCTGTTTGAACCAACCTGTAAAGTAAAACAAATATATAGAAGCAAACTGATATTGTGACAAATAAATGGAAATACTCTCGTTGGAAAAAAATTACAAAATAGAATTTACTGAAAGCATCGAATTTTCACCACTTACACGAACAGAAAGGATTTCTCGATTCTCAATAGTGGTTCCCAAAACTTGGGTTTGAACAAGGTCGGGATTTTCCTTTGCCAAGTTTTTCAGGTAGCTTGTAATCTGGGCAAAAAAATTGATAAAAAAAAAGTCATAGCATGTTCATTGAAAAATATGACCATCAAGTTAAAGTTCAAAACTATGTCTTACCTCTTGGAACTGATGGTATTGATCGAATGCAAAAGAACTTGCACGAGCAAGGGGAGAATACTGGGGTGCATTTTCTTCTTGCTCTTGATCAATCAAGCTTTATAAATTATAAAAAAAGATAAGTGGATCATCATCCATTTCACTTGATTTCAATAGCATATGTACATTGTGTACTTACAGTTGCAAATTACTGACTTTCACAAAATTCAGAATATCATGGCTAGATAGCAGTTGGCGCACTTTATCAACATTTTCGGATGGGAGACCAATGTTGATGATTTCCTTAGATGAAATGCGACTCCAGAAATCTAGCTGAAAAGAGAAACTTAATTATGAAAAATACTTACAAGATGTAAAGACATCAAACTATTTGATTAAATTACCTGTATTAAAAAGAATTAATGAACATTTTACACTCAAATTCACATACTGCAACTTTCGTTTTAATTAACTTGTTTTTTTTAATCAACTTTGTTTTAATTTGATGTATTTAAATGTGTAATGAGTTATAAGAATGTACTTTTCGTTTATATATATATATTTTGTAAAAAGAGTGTAATTTTTCTCAGTGTGTGATATAACTGTTTGACATGATGCTGTGCATGATTACAAAAAAGAATGTAAGTTATTATTGTACATATAAATATGTGTACATTTTCTTTTTGTGTGTATATTGTTATGATGAATCAGTGACACTCACTTAAGGCAACCTATGTTAAAGCACTACTCTGTTAGGGTGCCATTTTGTTGTTGTTGATTTAGTTGAATTATTTAATTTATGCTATATAAAATGTATATATTAAGATATGCAAAAAAAATAATAAACAAACCAAAAAAAAAATGTTAATAAGAATGCAATTATTATATCGATATATATATATATATATTTTTTTTGTTAACCATAGATATGTGTTTTAAACCTCTCAAAATGTGACATCTTGTAAAAATAATTGTTCATTAACAGGTTTGAAAGTTCTTAACACTTTAAGTATTTACTTTGAGATTAATGCTTTGTTCTTCATCCAAAAATTTCAGAAAATCAACTTGGTCAGCAGTTGTGGGAATGGCACTTAAGACTGTGTACCTAAAGTACAGAAGAAAAAACAAAGACATTACGTTACATTACATTATTTCATCAAATGTAGGTCAATGTCTCAATTTAAAATTATGAAAAAGATCTCATAAGATCTCATCTTAAAATTATGAAAAAATAAAGACTTAGTTAAGACTGGTACTGGTTTTTTCAATTTGTGTTTGCTCAGAACTTCTAAATTGACAAATAAACTATGAAAAACAAACATAGAAAACTCCCAATGCCGCATACATACTTTGTATAGTCAACTACATCATCCACATAGGCCCAAATTGGGACAGCAAGTAACAGAAAACTCAGAAGCTGTTTCATGTTGAGCGAATGCTTTTCAGATCCAACTGCGAGAAAGAGTGAATCTACCAGGGCCTTTTCAATGCTTGTGCGACACTTGTCACTATCTACACTGTCAGTGACGTGAATAAAGAGATAGTGAATCTGTGGCAACCAAACTATTTCCTTTCTGCCACAGATATCTGTTGGTTCACTGCTGTTAGTTCACAGCAATGTGTATTCCTTATTCAGTAGTAACATGTGCAAAAAATATCAAATACAAAATAAAACAAAAAAACCAAAAAAAAAATGCAGCACAAGCGCATGCTGAATGAAACTATGAATCAAAATATACAGTAATCGACAAAATATAATCTAAAAAATGTGCTGAGTACATCGCAACCAAAGTATATACTACTGAATGACAGGTGATCAGAGTTAAAGGATGGAATCTTCACCATCTGTCTGACAACCAGAAAATGTTCTTGAACATCTTGTTGAATTTAAACAAACAAAAAAACCATTAATTATAAAGTTATTTTCTAATTGTGAATGTACAAAACAAGTATGAAAATTTTTTCTGCCCCAGCCCTCCTGAGGATTGAATTGTATTCAAAATTATTATCTTCCTAGTGCCAAGGGGTTATCAGCTTGGAAGTGTGAAATGACTTTTTCAAATTCATTTTATCGCTACTTTCAGCAAACAATCCATTTGTTATATTATCTGCATGCAGAAAGAAAAAAATATCTATATCCATTTACATGTTATAATACAATGTTTACCAAAACTGTCAAATCAACAGCAATGAAAATGTAATGCTGTTGAGTTATCTTTTCCTGTTGGAGCTACTGGCATCAAAGGCGGTTACAAATGTTGTTATAGGAATAATACAATTAAAAGTAGTACTCTGTTGATTTACTGTAAAGAACTTATCCAAACTAAGTTAAAGTAATTTATTGTTGAGATTTTAATTATCTCATGACCAAATCAAGACAAACAATATTTGCCACGAGTCTACAATAACACAATAAAAGAAATAGTAAGGTAATGCATAAACAAAATATTGAATAAAATCAAGCTTAACACATGCCATATATACATATTGCATGTGTATATATGGCATATTTACATATTTTTTAACTTATGTGAATAATGAAATTGTCAAATTCCTGTTAAATTAGCACAGTATAATTTGAGTGAATCGTCAAACAGCTTCATTCAATTCATCTCATGATGATTTTGGGTTTGGTTTTTAAATTCACGTCAATGTTTTTCTGTTGAATCCCTAATACAACATTCTGAATGGCTGCCCATAATTCTTCCGAAGTGGGAACTATCTGTTCTCGTGGCAAACGAAAGCCATAAATTCCAGTATCACGCAATTCCACACCAAATGCGTAAGGAGTCCTTGTCTGGTTGTATTGCCAATCTACACTGGACCCACCTGCTGGATCTACGTATTGCAAAGTTGTAAATCAAATAACAATGAAACCAAAACGTAACCTAATTAAACGCCTACCCAATAAAATCTTGTCCGGTCGAACCTCAAAACTCTTAACATCACCACTGGCTAATAGTGTTCAACAATAGTGACATAATTTGACACAACATAACAGTTCCAATACTTGAATGTTACAAACTGAAAATTAGTTTTTAAATGTTCTAAAACAAACAAGCGAATTGGTTTTCAAATGTTCTTTTGATGCGTATTTGCAAGTTATTCCATTCTTAATAGGCTACAACACAACCATATTACACAAAAATAATAAGTAGAGCATGACAAGTACCAACGACCTACTGACATTAGAAACTTTAGTAAGAGCATAAGTTGGGTACTAGAACTAGAAAAACACCTTATAGCAAACAATATATCGACACACACACACACACACACACACACACACACACACACACACACACACACATACACACACATTAGATAATCATCAGTCAAACAAGTCACTGTTTCATATACACTAATGACTTTTTGCAATTAAACAAACCTTTATCTGAAATGTCACTAACTGTTAGAACTTCTAAACCGCTACGGTACATAAACACATGAAAACCACTAAGAAGGTTTAACACGTTTCTTCTTTAAATCTTTCTTTTATGTAAAAACAGAAAAAAAGAGCACAAAAACAACACAAAGGTCCCTTGATCATACAAAACATACTTGAGCAGCTGTTACCGTAATCGTGCTAAGCTGAAATCAATACAGCAAAATGATCTAACACAGAGAAAAAACTATCACCATCGACAGTAAGTATTGTAGATGCATTTCAGCTTCTATTATCATCACTGTAATGTAAACCCAGAAAAAAAAAATTCTCCACTTCTTTAACAAATTAAAGGTAACATCTATCTCTACACAAACTGGACAGAAAAATAACAATACCAACACTTACTGAAACACGATTTAGTTTCTTAGAAAAAGTAGAAGAAACTAATACTTACAAACAACATCATGGATTGCACCAGCTTGATATTTTGTCCCATGAACTGACTCAAGTACCTGGACAGCTTTATTTGCTGCATCAGACTGTGGGATAGATACAATTGAAATGAATGATTACTGAAATAATACCAATTTTGATAGACAAATTGCCAACTTTAAAAACAACCTACTGGAAGTGTTTCATACGATGTTTTAACGATAAAATTAACATGTATTTACCATTTCTGCATGATGAGTGGTGTTTTTTACTGCATATCCCCAAGGAAACATCCACATTTGCCCATGAGAATGCAAAGCAAAAATTGCCTTAATCCGATCACTGTTGGCCTCTGTAAATTTCTTCACTGCTCGAGACTCGGATTCCGAAAATGGGGCTATACCCATGTAATCTTCTTCACATGGATCGTCAGCAGAGAATTCACCTAGTTTCAAAATTAAAACTTGTAACTATCTCAGATAATGAAGCTATGGAAATTGGAAACTGATGAACAATCAATGCAGTATCACCAAAACCAAGTGGAAAATTTCTGTTAGGATCTACACCATGACAACCAGAAGATGGTACAGGCCGTGATAAATTTTTTCTCCAAATACGATTCTAAGCAGAAAAATGTGACACTCCTATCTTGAAAATAAAGTAATTTCTTAAATCAAAATCCACTTACCTTTGTCCAGGTGTAAAAATAGCCATCTGGATTTAAAACAGGAATAATATACCAATCATATACTGACAACAATTTTGTGATCATAGGATTCACATTATAATTAGACACAAGCTGTGAATTGAAGTACAATATTAAATTTCAAAACTATATATGATTTTTGTGACAATTCTAACGAGAATTTTAGTAGTGATACAAAAATTATAAACCTGTGTTATAATATACAGTGAGGCAGCATGAGCTACCCATTCGCGAGCATGAATTCCACCTTCAATGTAAATCACAGGTTTTTTGTTGCCACTGCGTTGTTCTCCAATCTATATATTTTTAAAAGCAATATTATAGTATCCCATGGTGTTTCTGGCTGACGAACCGTGGTGACTTGAAATTTACTCGAACAATGGAAATTTCTCTATTTTCAGATGTATGTCCCAATAACTGTATATGGACCAAGTTCGGAAATTCCTTTGCCAGATTCTTGACATAAGCATTAATCTAGAAAATCAGTTTTTACATTGTTGTAAATTGTGGTTAATGCACCAATAAGTACCTACAAGTAACTTATACATTTTCTTTTAAAGTAACTTTCTAATAAACAATAAAACTTGTTAAAAAATGTAGGCTACCTCTTCGAGTTGATGATATTGATCTACTGAAAATTCACTAGACTTCATATCTTCCGTAAATTGCAATGCATTTTCACTGCGTTCTTGATTGATTTCCCTAATTAACAATTTTGTGTATAAAATATTATACTAGTATGTAATAACATAAAATATGAGAATAAAAACAGAGCAAGCAGTGATCTCAATACCGAGTTAAATATATTATTAATGTATGTGTAGACTACTGTATATACATATGCATATTTACTTTTCTAAATCATGAATATGTATGGTACTTTTCATATTTTCAGACTTGAGTGTTTCTCGAATTTCTGCAATATGCGATGATGGGACTCCAATGTACACAATTTGGCGTGGCTTAATGTCATTGAAAAATTCCACCTTACAAAAACAAAACAAAACAAAATAAATAAATAAATATAAAATAAATACAGCAATAGTCCATCATTCCCAGCTATTAAAAGGTCTACACACTTCTGTATTCATGCTATTCCGTTTCAGTTTGTTGAGTAATGCAACATGTTCAATCATAGTCGGTTTGGCAGTAAGGATTGAGTAACTAAACAAATTGAAATTGTCAGATTTTTCATCATAGAGTGGTTGAAAGTCAATACCATGTGTTACATTATTGTAAGTACCTTCTGCCAAATAATACTGTAAGTTTAGAAATCATAGCTAAAACCACTATAACTGATACGATATGGTATTGTACTGAACAAAACTGACAAATAAGAACACCTTAAAAGATTCTAACTACGAGTAGAATAGCTTACTTTTTAAAGTCAGTGACATAATTGACATAGGCATTGATTAAACCCAATGCCTGAATCAATATCAACATCTTATACATTTTGTGCGGTACCTAATTTACAGTAGCTTAATAATGAATGGCAATCCAGTGATGAAACCTGCACAACTGCTTTATAAGAATCAATGTCATCAACAATTAAAACAAGTATCACCAGCTAATAAGATAATTTCCAAGTTAATCAGATTAAAGATAATTAATACAAAGTAATCTAGATAAGAATATTTCATATATGTTCCATAACTGATTAAGGTAGATACTATCCAATTAATTGACCGAACGAAGTGAAATGTATGTTTCAAGACGTGGACTGAAATGGTAGTTGTCTGTCTGTGTGTGTGCATGCACAGCACATGCCACTCGCAATATATTTCAATCGCATTATATTTATTATCTACATATTTTAGTACTTTTTTTTTACTATGTGGTTCTCAAATTTTTATGTGTGTGCCAGATTGGTGCAATAGTATGCATGCTCGACTCCAAACTCAGAGGTCCTTGGGTTGAACGCTGCTGGATTGTGTTTTTTTTTGTTTTTTTGGTGTGTTTTTTTAAAATTTAAATGGAGTGAGGTCTACAATTCGTAGAACTACTAGTATGATAAAGCCCATTTTCAACATGAAGTAGTGAAGAGTACATACAGTATATAAAATATGTTTATGCACTACCGGTATGTTTATGCACTACCGGTATTTTAAACCGGTAGTTTATGCACTACCGGTTTAAAATCATAACATTACTGTATTTAGTGTAAAGGTAAAATCTGAAAAATAAACGACTGATCAAACACCATAATTATGGTGGACATAAAACCCACAGGATGATTCCTAATATTTTTAATTACAGTGTCAACATTCATTGAAAAGTTTAGCTTGTTTGTACCAAAAAATCTAGTTATAAATAGATTATGATTTATTAATGAGAATCCACTAAAAAGAAAAAATTCACCACAGTTTTATTAACTTTCAAACTCTTTCTATGAAGCAACAGGGCCGGATTTACACTATAAGCTAAATAAGCTACAGCTTAGGGCCTCACAGTCTGAAGGGGCCTCAGTTTTAAAG
>JAQIWH010001919.1:0-27806 GCA_034695005.1 Cryptops parisi
GAACAAAGAAGTCGTCCTTTCAGAAAGCTACCTTGTTTGTTTTTGTTTTAATGCTTTCGCCTTTGCTTTATGCTCTGTTTGGTAATTTTATGCTGTTGGCACTATTGATCTCCAACAAAAAGAAGAAGAAGAAGAAGAAGAAGAAGAAGAAGAAGTAGTAAAGCTTGTCCGTTTTGGGTTGGTAACTTTGGTTTCCCAAGCTTGGTATCGAAATTGGAGGCTAGGTAATGAACCTTAACAATTAGCGATAAAGACCAGCTGCACGTAAATGATTAACTTTCACCTAGGTTCGTTAATTTTAAAACAACATTTGTAAGCATAGACGACACCATGAACCTCAAATTGCACGTTGTATTCAATTTTGTTAGACGTTCAGTTTGCAAGTTAGAAAGGAATTGAAGGGCTCGGTGCAGTAACCCGTCAGTTACACGTTTTAAAATTTTACAGTATCAACAAAAAAAAAACTGTTTTTAACAATAAAATATGCAAAATGTTTCAAATAAGATATGTTTATTTAAATATTTAAATATGTACAAATCACTTTGTTTGTACATTTTTTACCAAAAATACTTTACTGGTAATGTATCTATTTTTACAGTAACGAAAAATGTGAAATAGAGCTATCTGTTGTTTGTCTTAAAATCAACACACAACAAATAATAAAGAGCTTCCAAACAGCTGTAGTGTAAACTTGGCTTATGCAACGAACAGTGACTGTCACTGCCATCTATGATACTATCTTCACATTTTTATACCGTGACGTCACTTAGCGACGTCATTGAGTAGCCTACAACCAATTCGTGTAATGATGATGACCTATTTTCACCGTCGATTTTGTATTCGTATAACGTCCAAACATTTCGTGTTACTATGGCTTAAGAACCAATGACTACATATTTTGTTTTGCAAAAGTATTGCTGTCATCACAATACGCGACTTTTTTGCTCATCTTAACCTATGATTCAATAGAATATTTTTAACTGTTCATCATTTATAAGTTTTATTTTTTTTTAATTTGGATGAAACATATAACTTGGACAAACTGATTGTCATCAAATTGCATTTAAAAAATATATATCTCAGAGACGTAAATTTGTTGAAGTAAAAAATTAAGAAAAGAATATTCTTATCTTCATCATTAGCAATTCTTGCATCAAAAAAGAGAAAGAAAAAAGAGGGGACGGTAGTCATTTATTTTCTTTTTTCTTACTTAAGTCCACAATTTTTGTTCCTGCACATTTTTCATGAAAGGCTTTTTTATTCTAAATTGCCCTGCAAATGTTTAAAAAAATAATTCAAAATGTGTATGTATAAAAAAAGGAGAGAACAATGGTACAGAAAAGGGAACCTAATCGTTGCATAAGAATTGGATCAAAGCGTTAGCAAACGCTGACTTCACATATTGACTGACATAAAAAATCCTTCATCTGATAGAAGAACTTTACAAAAAAGGAGATTTACGAGACCCAATCCGGTTCTCTCTTTTTGTAACCTAATGATGCGCAAGTTATTCCTTAGGGAGAAACATGGTGCAAGAGACTGCTTCAGGTAGTAAAAAAGAACAAAAACAAAAAGAGAAAAAAACGTACTAGAAAGGAACAGCAAGCGAAAGATAGGTCTTATGTACACACAAGAGAAAATGGTGGCTGATAAATCCCTGGAGTTGTTAGAAGGTGCAAAAAAATGCTGAGATGCGTAAAGATATTTTAATGATTAAATGAAGTTTTTTTTTTTCTACAACCAAGAAAGCTTTGCGAAGAAGTTGAAAAAAAAAATCTTATGGTATAGTAACAAAAAATATAGAACTTCCCAAAATAGTTTTTTTTTAATATAACATGAAAATAGAAGAAAACTTCAGACATTATGGATGTCAGAATTAAAAATTTTTTAAGTTTGTTTGTTTGTTTGTGCGCGCATAATGCAAAACCAAATAAACCGATATATGTGACACTTGGTACCTAAATTGATGCGGGTCCGGGAAAGATTCTAAGACTATTGATCTATGAAATATATTTTATTGAGAAGCAACAAAGCTTTCTTTTTTATTTCCCACCAAATTGATGAATGTTTGTTTACGTTCACACCGGCGGGCTGTTAGAAAAGGAGATTGTTGAGAATGAGTTAAGAAAGATTCTATTGGTTGTCAACTAGCGTGTTACAATTTGGTTTACAAATTATTGATTTAATAAGTTGTGAGTTTTTTATTTTATTTTGAAGCCGTGGAAACGGGTTATTGTTGAAACAATATTAGGTTCTTTGCAGGATGGTCATAACATAACGACCACGTGACAAAATGTTGTTAAGCGGTTACTAAGATGCCTTAATCAAATAATCACCCAAACAACCACAATAACAAAATGTTGGACTTTAAATAGGCCTACCCGTATTTCTTTTTTTTTTCCAACGAATTAGTTAATTCACAAATACCACCCTCGCTAATGTATTTAATATCCAGATTGGCTGTTTAACTTAAAAATATTTTTCAGCAGTCGATATTTTTAATAAATGAGTTGTGTAAAATTTGTTTAACAAAAAAAAACCCAACTTTAATAACCTGAACATGACCTCCACCGTTTTTCTTGGTTTCAAAAAATGAAACCAAGATTGTACTGCAGTTTGTGGAAATAAATTTTTACCGTAACTCAAAGCTCAACTTATTTCCAGGTCACATTTCATTGTAGCAAGAAAGGTTAGAACCTTTTTTTTATTTTTGGATGAAGGAAAAAATCTAGAGAAACGTCTCCATTACATAAGAGCCCCCATAAAGAAAGCAGGTTACTATCGTGACCAGATAGGATTCCAGATTAGAAGCAACCTATCACTGTCTATTCTAAGGTGGAATTTGGGTGAATTCAATGAATAGCTAAGAAGTGGCCTTGATAATGGAACAGCTGACCCTAGTCAGATATAATCGATAGGCTCCTTTGGTCCATGACCCGACTGCAAGAGGTCTTTGGTAAAGGCCGAACCATAAACACCATCTTTACCATCACATGTTATGGGAACTAGCGGCTGCAAACCCAAGGCCGCAAGAGCCACCAGGTGGCACTAATGGGGGAATCTGGGAAAACAAAAGAGTGATGGGAGCCACTGAAAAATCGATTCAATTCAAACCATAAGTTAGAAAACCTGAAGGTGTTGCTGTTGGAAAGTTTCGCGAAAGACAGGTGTTTCTTTTTTGTTCTCTTAGCGAGATCTCTCTCTTGCCGGTTTTTGGGGGTTTTTATTTTATTTTTGGTTACCTCGTTTTTTTCTGGTGAAAAGATCTGGTTCTAAGAAAAGAGCTTACTTTTTTGTTGCTATTTTACTTTTTTATCTAACACAATTTGATTTTTGTGAAATCTTTTTTTTTTTTTACATGTTTCGTCTGCTGATTTATTTTTGATTTGGCTTGCATCTATATTGCATGTGCTTCAACTCTTGGAATCAATTTTTTTTATCCGACTTTTTTTTTTTTGCCTTTTTTTGCTGATTTTCAAATAGTCAAGAGGGTTTTTTATTTTTCTAAAAGAATCTTGTGGTTATGTTTTTCGAGAGATTGAAAAACGGCTAGTCAATACTTGTTGTGCTATTTTGTGCTAATACTTTTACAAATATCTGATGTTTCTTAAGGGGAACTCTCACGTTACCAATCCGAATTTATATCCAAATTTATCACTCGGTCAATCAGAAACAGTGTTATCACGTGACAAGTGACCACACTGTCTTCTGATTAGTCGAATGATTAATTCGGACAGAATTTGGATTCGAATTCGAGACGTAACAGTCCTCCTTTAAAGTTTACAAACGTGATGACCATCGTTGTCTCAAATTAGCAGTGGGTCATCTTTGTTGTCATAAGTGAACTTTAAACAAGTTCCAAGACTTAATACTTGCGATGAATAATTTGTGAATCTCAATGAACCGGACAGAAATTCAGGCTGTCAAACGTGACCTGCTTCTAACGTTCACTAATTACATAGCACTTCAAAAGTGAAATGAAACTTATAGCTAATAGTTTATTTTGTATTTGGAGTTGTCGAATATGTACTGTAATAAAATATTACTTTTAATTTGGTTAATTTTCTTTGGTCATCTCGAGATAGAGCAAACATTTACATTTTCATACGGCATCAAAGATAAACATTTATGATTGAACGGTCGGGGCAGTAACCGGCCAGCTTTTTAAAAATTTACAGTATCAACAACAAATTGTTGTGAACAGTAAAATATGCAAATTGTTTTAAATAAATTATTTAAATATGTACAATTAGTACTCGTTTTTTACCAAATTTTTGACCAAATATAGTTCACTAGTAATTTATGTTTTTAAAGTAAAGAAAAACGTGAAATTGAGCTGTGAGTTTGTTTTAAAATCAGTACACAACAAACAATAAAGAGCTTTCGGTCAGCTATGAAGCTAACTTGGCTTAAACACCTAACAGTAACTGTCAGAGTCATCTGTGATAATATCTCAATATCTGAGCGTCAGATTGGTAAATTTCTTGCATCAAATGACGCAGAATTTCGAAACAATTACATCCACAAAAAATTCGGCAAAAATTGAGCTGACAGGTTACTGTCATCATTAATTCTTAATGATAAATAAAGGCAATTCTATATATGGTTATTTCCAGACGCATAACTATAAAATCAATGATATTATTGTTGTATAGAAAGTTTTGCAAAAACAGTAACAATTCAATTATATTTGAGGTTAATTATCTTCATTTGTCGTCAGGTTGCAAGAGTATTCTACAAGATTGTCATTTAGTGCGCTAGAAAGTCAGTTCCGACGAAGTCTATGTCACATAGAATCATTGGATCATTTTCTATATACACAATATTGTTGTTAGCGTAGTGGTGGGGATAAAGCATGGACTTAAAAGTGCCATCGAGGAGATGAGGGGAAGGGGGCTTTGGAGAACAATTGAAGGTTCCGTATTGAAGGAAAAGTTGATCCTGCCAATTTTTTTACACCTTTCTGGTTCTCTTTCACCCTCTGGGGGCAGGATCATTAAGGCAACGGCACGTGCAACGAGATCCAGAGGCAAATGACAAGCACTCTAGAAAGGCAGACGATTTGTGAAAAGCCCTTCCAGGAACGATGGTGACGATGACGGCGGCCCTGGAGAAAGCTAGAAGAAAAGTAAGGTTGAAAAAAGAATACAAGAAAGCCCCAGGTCGAGTTAAAGTATTCATTACAGAAAGAGATGGAATTGTCTGTGCTGCAGAAGTGCCACCTAGCTACCCACTAAGAGCATTGAATCGGTGCAAGAAATGCTGTCTCGTCTCTTATCCTGTCATACCCTTTCAAAAGATGTTTTGCACGTCACTTTGATGTTTGCTAGAAAGCTTTACGAAAAAATAAAAATAAAAATTGTTCGGTGAGGGAATTAAATTAATAAGAATGTTATAGGGATTTCGTAAGGAAGTTAACCCTTTCAGCGAATAAAGATTATTACAGGTCATCAGTGAAAAAAGTAAAAAAAAAAACTCTCAGTTAATTGACTATGCAGTTCTTTGTTTATAAAAGTTCAACTAATTTTTCTTTGTTTTATTTTAAACTCCAAAATATGTGGGTAATGATTCACGTTTCAATTGCTAAGCAATGCAGTTATTCTTAATCGAAATTTTCTGCGTTTCGGGAAATGAAGAAAAAAACTGTATTCTTTAATTTTCTTTGACATAATTAAAATTCATAGCAAGACACGTGAAATATGAGATGTTATTTTTTTTTTTAGATACAAAAAAAATATCACAATAATTTAGAGCAATCGTGGAAAGAATTTTCTCTGTTTTTCTACCTCCTTTTATCCGGGATTTCCGAGTCGTAATTGTTTTACTTTAATGAGCTAAAGGGGTAACTTTTTTTGTCTTTGTCTTTGAACGCTGAGGGTGAAAAAAAGGACCACAAACTAAGTTCTACTAAAAGAAAAGAAATGTGCTGGAAGTTCTTCTGTTCTGGATTATTCTGGACCATTAACTGTGCCGGTGGAATTAATTAATTAATTTCTTCCCCCGCCCGGTGCAGTTGGTACCATCAATAATTGAGTTTTCCTAAAGTGATGCGGACATTATACTGTTCAAGAAACAACAGAATTAAATTTTCCAATGCTCCCGTCGTTCTAATGCACTGTTTATTTCTATATAAATAAAATTCTTTTCATGTCTGTCACTTTGCTGCAAAATCGAATATGCCGATTTCAATAAAACTTGGTATCCAAAATTGGGGTAGATTCGGGGAAGTTTATATCTTATTGGCTGTTAAATTTTCTACTAAAAAGATTTTAAGTCCGTCTTAGTACACCAATCTCAAAATTCGTGAGTAATTATTATTTATTTTTTTATATTGGCATTGTAAGAAACAGCGTTATATTAGGAATAAATTTAGAATGAGGTTTATTTTTAAAATTGCGCATGGTTATGCGTATGCGAGCGAGTTTCATTAATGTATGTAGGAGATTGCTGGGTTTAAGAAAGCTCGCGCATATGATGAAGTCAATGCTAAAGTACAAAACTTTATAATTATTTTGTCGCGTTTCTTTTGTGAAACGTATTTTGTTTTGTTTTTTCCTAGTCTCTTAGGATCCTAATAAAATTCATAAAGTCATTAATAAGCACCGTCACAGTTATCTGTGTTGCGTTAGTTAATACCGTAAACCACAATAACAGACGTAAATTGCGTGTAATGTTTTCAACGTTTCGTTTTTTGTGAGAAAATTGATCTTGAAACAGCTGCACCAACTTTATTGGTAATCTATAATTTGTGGATGGTACTATAAATCGCAGAAGATCGTTACCTAGCGATGTTATTATATTTTTAAAACTAGTAGGTAACCCGTGCTATAAACAAGTTGAGTTGTTATGGTAACTACGTGGAGCCTAGAAGTAAACCCCGTGTTTAGATTGTTCTTGTTTAAACTCATGTTGCTTTGAAACATTCGTTGTTGAAGGGCATTGTGTAAAAGGGTGTTAAGTAACATTTTTTACATTTTCGAGGACAACGCGTTTAAAGATCTGAACTTGTCTTGCTGTCTATGGGTTATTTCACACTTCTTACACTAATATATTTGCACACACAGTTGTCTTGTTTGAAATTATGCTTTAGGATGGTAGAATTGCACCTAACATATTTGAAAATGTTTTTAGGTCATTTATTATTTTTGACAAAAATGTAATCTAACACCCTTTTACACCAGGTCTTTCAATTGTTTTTACTTGTCAATGGAAACATTCTTCCACAGACAGAGAGAGAGAGAGAGAGACACTTGCATTGTATAAAAGTTTTATTTGTGGTTAAACAACTTTTATAACTATGTGTTATTTGAGAATACAAAGTACAATATTACAATCCAATTAAAATTTAGTTTTAAATATATTCATTAATTATTTATTTATTTATTTTAAAGCATACGGTCAATTGACCATTGTTATAAAAAAGATTTTCCTTCTTTTCTTTTTTTTAAACAATTTTCTTTACAAAAAAGTTGTATATGATTAGAGTACATACAAATACATTGGTAGTAGTACATCTGTGATAGTTGTACAGTATCTGATATATAAAGTACAAATAAAGATACATAATGTGAACGAGACTCTTACAGCAAGTTTAAAATTCAACAATAAAGAATATATTTAAACAAATTTTTATCAAAATTTTTTAAGATAGTTGAATCAACAGGATATAAAAAAATGTTTACTTTTGTTCATGTTCTTTTTCGTATTTTATCAATTTTCTTAATTAGACTTCATTTCTTTCTAATTATCATTTATTTTTTATGGAGTTTTCTTGTCTTTTCATGGAACATTTGTGTAACTAAACTCAATGCTCATTAATTACTCTTAACTTATCATCTTACATCTAAATCCATTTATCCCAAATTTTATCCAACTTTTCTACACTTGGGAGGATTGTTGGTTTGTTTTGGTGATTTTTTTGTTTATCGTGCAATAACAACAAGGGTGAGCCAAAAAGCAGAATTCTTTTGCTTTTGGAGTCTGTGGGTTATTTCGACGAAAAGGCGAGGACTTGCAAAGATCTGTGGGATTAAAGTTGTCAAGAACGATGAGAAGCTCAAATGATTTATCACCCCTGAAAGCCAGGCGGAGGAAAAGAATGGTCGCCTTTAAAACACACACACCAGCCTCAATGTCAACGGGATATTGTCAAAGAATGTGTAATTAGATGAAGACCTTAAGCACCGGAATGCTATTTTAGCTTGCCGTTTTCGAGAGCATTGCAAGACGCCTTGGTGAAATGGGTTGAAGGAAAAGAATGTCGAAATGAGAGTGCTTGGCGTTATATTTTGTCGAGTTGATGTCAGGCGTCAAGGAGATGACGACTTGCCTAAATGTTCATGTTTAAGCATCAGCTGCGAGAAAATTTTCCCAAGGAGATTTTTGCCTTTCAAAGCGCATCATGCCGCAAAACTATGTTGTTGCTATTACTGGCTGGTTGGAAACGTTTGCTCATGTTTCCCAAAATTATACGAAATAAAATAGCTTCTGCGTGGTATCAGGTCAAAATAAGTCAAATGACTTCTTCTAATGTTAGACAAAGTTTTAACAATTCTAAACTCAATAAATCTCACGAGCAGTAGCGCACTTTTAGTAACAGCAAAAAAGTAGCAAAAGAAATGTTATTCTTTTTAAAGGTTAAAATTCAATTGCAAAAGTGATCATTCAAAAAAAGTTTTAAATCTAAATAAAAGTTTAATTAATTTTTACATGTCTGCCTAAATTTTAAATTTTGCACCCTGAATATATCATCAACATTTTTAAAAATGTTTGGTAAGTCATTTGTAAATTTAAATTTAAACATCTGGTTATGCTGGTGTTACAATCAGTGTAAAGGTATTTGATAATTGAGTGGTAAAGATTTCTATTATTTCTTATGGGCCGAAGTTAATGCTAATTTCAATAAGGTCTTGAGTATTAGATTTCAAAATATTGTTCTTCTACAAAATACAGTGATGGAGTGGTAACAGGTCAGTTTAAAAGCTGCCCGAATTCAGCAAGTAAAGGCAACCTTAAATTATTATTTTATTTCTTAAAGAGGTATCAGCGCAAATGTCAGCATTTAACGTGACAATTGGTTCAACAATCGACGACTGATTTCATTTCTTTTAGGGTGAGTGTCTCATTCAACTTTTTTAACAAGTAGACTTTCTTATGCAATCTGTCAATCGAGTTATCCATATCATCAGCAGAAGCAAGTTTGTTGTCAAAGATTAACCCCAGGATCTTGAGTAATGATCGAGTTCAGATTAATATAAAGTTTTTGTGTTTCTTGACTATTTAGTTTCATCCCTGATTTTTATACCAGTATTTTATCTCATTTAAGTTTTGTTCAAATATATCCAATGATCTATGGCAATGATCTTGTTTCTCATAATCATACAGAATGAAATTATCATTGATGAATAATCTTTCTATATAATTTAAGTTGCGATAAGGAGGCAACAAACACATTGTAAAAAATGGATGACAATTTTGAGCCCTTTATTATTTTTTTAGAGGATTCAACACTTACAACTTTGTTATTATCCTTTATGTAGATATATATATATATCCGTGAAATAGTTTTTGAGATGATTAATAGTATTATTTTTGACCCCAAAATTTTCAGTCTTTAATTAATTGTGCTCTAGGAATACAATCGTAGGCTTTGAATACGTTTGTTTTAACAATAATACAATGTTTGCCTAAGTTTTGAATTAATTCCGGATATAATTCTTGTAATAATGTATTGGTGCTAATACCTGGAAGATCACCGAATTGGTTATACGGTATTTTCGAGGTGAGATAAATTTTACGAAAATGGAAAGTGCAGTAAAGTGGTATAGGAGCCATAATAGGAGCCATTTAATTATGTTAGAACTGTAACTAACGTAACTATTTTGCAACTTTTACATGCAAAATAGATGAATGCAACCTTTGCCGCTGCAACCTTTAAATGCTTTCTCAAATTTAAGTTTTTTTAATTTAGTTTCCTATGCTTTTTGACGATTCAATTGTTACCATGATTTGACTCACGAATTTTGAGTTTCTTTATGCCAAACACGGGATTTTAAACTTATTATTAATATAATGAAAATTTTAATTCAACATTGAAGATTATAATTAAATGCTAATTCGCGGGTTGTGTATCCAAAGAAACGTTCGATTAGATTCAGTGCAACTCGAATCAATGAATCATTCTATTTTGCCAGCATTCTCAAAATTTTTCAGAATCTTGTAGGAATGGTGTTTTTGAAATGTGCCTTTGAAATTTTCACAAAAGTTTGTATTGTAAGAAAAATATTGAAAACTAAGAAAAAAAATGTTGGCTTTTTTTATTCTTGCTGTCTAGTTTGACGGTGTAAAAAAAGCTGAAAAATGAATGCTGTGCTGAAAAAATCCCAGTTGGAGAAGAAAGTAATTTTTACTTCTGAAATATTAACACTAGACTTAAAGGTTTGAGACCTTCGTATTATTTATTTATGATGTAAGTGTGTACAAGCCTTACAAATATAGATTCAATTTTTCAATTGATTTTGTTTCAGTAGCTTGTTAGAAATTTCTTCAAATACAATTTCATTTTTTTAAAATAAAAGTATAATATTCTTTAAAAGAACCACTTAAACTATTATGGTAATATAACTTTTAATTTGAATCGACCTTAACGTTTGTTACAAGTCTTGTTAAAATTGGTCCATTCGATCTGTCTTATTCGCTTGAGTGATACTGGCTATATGGCAGCAATGAAAAATCAATTGTTATATGCCAGTATATAAAGATTGTGCATACAAAAACAAGACGACTTGGTGGATTTTGATGAATGAGGTGTCTATATATTTAATTTAATTTAATGTATCGAGTGTCATTGCTTATATGCTGTTAATTATAAACCAATATGGCGGACGCTACATGCCAGTATATAAAAAGTATGCTTAGCGTTTTGTAATGTACTTGTTCAGTAAAATCAAAAATGTTATTAATATTAAATTAGTTCAAACTAAACAGTTCAAACTAAACAGATGTTTTGAAATGTTTCCGAGTTGAATTTTTACCATTACTATTATAAATGTTGTTGGTAGACAAGCACAAACCGCTAAAACTTTTTTCATACCCTTGCGATTTTAAAGTTGACAGCAAAAGTGTGAGTATCTGAAGCACGCAAAAGGCTCGAAATGACTAAAAGTGAAGAGAGCTAAGTTAGGGTCAAGCAAAAGGTGAGCTAGAAACGTCTTCATTGGGTGCAACCAGCAACGCCTTGTGCCCATTACAGTGATGAGGAAAGGTCTTGTTTGCATGCCGCTCGAACCAGTTAGGGCAATGGAAAGGTCACCCTTAAAAGAGAGCCCTCATTAGGTTTATCAGTTTCCCCCAACCCCCACCCTCTCTTTTCACTCTGTAGTAGTTGGCATGATGGTTGAGGATTTGAAGATTCCTTTAAAAAGGAAGGGGTAGGTGTTAATGATTTTAACGTGGGTGAAGAGCGTGGCCTTCTCGCTACGCTAGAGAATTGTTTTGTTTCGAGAGGAAAAACAATTTGTTGACTTTGTTACAGCGTGAGAGAAAAGTGGTGTAAAGCATAACATCACTAGATTTTTGTTGTGTTTCTGTGTATGTGTTTGTGTTTCGTTTCGTTTTGTTATTTTTTTGTTGTTAAAATCAAATATTGTAGTTTTGACAGAGAATTGTTTTAAAATCTGAATTGAACTGAAGTATGTAAACAAATAAGATTTACTTAAATTTTACCAGTTTGTGCTGGTTTTTTGTTTTTGATTTCTTTTGGTATTTTTTTTTTAGAAAAGTGATGTAATTTTCTAACCGATGTACGTAGCTTGACAGTTCAAAAAATCATTTAAACTTGTTTTATTTTTTATGCTTCTTTTGATTGTTAGAGGATTTTTGTTGTATTTTTTGGTTTAGTTTTTTTTTTTTTGTCCACGGATTGTTCTTTTTTAGTTTATTAGGAAATTGAACAAATAAAAAAAAAACAGTATCAATTTTTTATTTCATGAAAGGAAAATGTAGCCAACTTTACCATTAAACCAAAAAACACCGCCTCTATGTTAGCTTCACTGTAAAACTAAGCCATTTTTTTCACGTTATGTTTACAGGAAGTTTAATCGGTATACGAACTTTTAAATTTTTAAATTTGAGAATTTTCTTATTAAAAAAGTAGGGGTTAGCTGTGCAATAGCACGCGGAGCTATTGTTTTCTTTTATACGTTCACGTTATATGTTTTTATGATGTTCTTTGTGTGCAAAAAGTGTTTGTACTTGTTGTTATGGAAACATTATTTTATACACAGAGTGATGGAGGCATGCTTTAAATACAGTTTAATTGAGTATTCTCAAATTTAGTGCAGCGTTCTATGTATAAGAAACAGGAATGTTCAATTGAAGGGCTCGGTGCAGTAACGGGTCAGCTCTAATTTCTGCCGAAAGGTGTTGTCACTTTTTCTCAGAACAGCTGCTTCATATTGCGAGACAATTTTAGCCAATTCTCAAATTGTTGTTATTGTTTACCTACCTTTGTTATTATACGTTTTATTTGTGTTACTTACGTGCAATATGATAAATGAAACTATTTAAAAATACTGTACCTTTTCTAAAATTTTAAAAATTGGGCCTACTGCACGAAGCCCTTTGATTGTTATTTACAAATTGTAAATTTAATATTTCAATTAAACAAATTCTAAACGCATAAATTCAATTTTTTAGTAAAGTTTTGTATTTGTTATCAATTTAACACAAAAATCTTATTATTATTAAAATCATAAAAAATTGTTGTTGAATTTTGTACATAAACTTGAATTTTGTTGCTGTATTTTTATTCTAACAAAAAAATAGATTATTGTGCTCTATTAAACTTGGATCAATTTAGTATTTCTTATTTACATATTTTTTCTATTTTGTCTATTTAACATTTAGTAACGTTTTTCTTATACATAGCCAAAATGAAAATTTATGACTTTGGAACTCTAAAAAATTCATGAGAATCAACAATGAAAAAAAAGGCCACAAACCGAATCATAAAATATTTTTCACACATTCGATAGTATTTTTTTACAAACGCTCAAAAAAATCTATTTTGGCACTGTCGTTTTTGTCATGCTGATAAAAAACAAACAAAGCATCAAGAAAAAGATAGTATTTCGTTGTCTGTTCAAATTAGTGTTTTTATTCGCATTTGTTGTTTCCTGGGAAATGGTATATTACTATAGCTGTTTATGCATTAAAAGATAAACTGATTAAGCCATCGACAAAAGTCGGCATTTCATAATCAACAACAATATGTTTATTTGAAAACGTAAACAAACGCCAAAGGAAAGTCAACATGTTGTGTTACTGAAACTACTCATAATATAATGATTCAATGTGAAAATGATTCGTGAAAATAACATTTTGTATATTTGAGTTTCATAGAGAAACATAAAAAAAATAAACAACGAATAACTTGATTGGTGTTAAATTTGGATTCAGTTGTATTGGGGAGGGGGTAAGACATGAAATTTAATGCAGGTTAACAACCTTAAATCCGGACTCATTTTGAGAATTATGAATACATTTTTTTACCACTGGTGGTTTCTAAATAAATAAACATCTCGACTCAGTTTTTTTAACGTGCATCTTACCTTTACAGTACCTGTTTGTAGTAAAAGTTGAATAATAAAAGACGAAAATAACACTTGCTTTACTTAATTACGATGTCACAAGTGAGGAATTTGTAAAGAATTTTTTTCTTACCTTGTTGACCAAGTAGGCCTTTTTTAACACTTTAACGAGGGGGTTTCGCCTCCCACCTACCGGCTTTATCAGGTGAAAAAGGAAAGTGCGAGAGAAATACGAGTGAAATTGTCTCTCTTTTTGTTGTCAAACTTTTTGCACTTTTTGCTTCAACACGTTATGAAACAATGGATTCATTTAGTGCTACCACCCAAACACTAGCTTGAACTTGTCTACAATCTATTCCGGATTACTGATTTTTTCAACTTACTAGCGTTTTAGGATTATAAGTGTTTTGGATATTTAGTTTATTTGGTTGCTCAACAATTACGATAAAACAATAATTCTGAGAATTTCATTCCGGAATAGTGATGTCTTAGAATTACTAATGTTTTAGGATTACTTGTTTTCGGATTACTGGTGTTTCGGGTTGCTGGTGTTTTTGGGTGATTTTCAGATCCGAGGACTTGTAGTCGATTCATATAGGAAACAATAATTCAGAGACTGTTAGTGACTCAGACTGCATTTATTCTAGTGATGGTTCAAATAAACACTTGTTTTGTTTTATCTATACAACGTAAAATCATCAACTTACAATCATAATTTAAAGTCACTGTTAAATAACAACATTTATTAAACATTCACTCATTTTTTTAGTACAAGATGTACAAAGTTGCGATCATTCGTAACGTCAGTTGATCAGACCATTTGCCTTCTACAGAAGTGCGATGTAAAAACGTACAAAGGTTTGCCTTGCAAAGGTAAAAATTCTGACTAGCATTGCAAAAACATACAGTTTTTCTATACAGGTAGATCTACGTTTCTTTTCGTTTCCTACATTAAATACTTTGTGTTTATAAACAAATGTTTGAACACTGGAAATTGATTATAAAAGAAAAAGTGATATAGGGGGTATTGTGTGTTTTACAAGTGGCAGTGGTAATTATATTTTTTGTTATATTACATTCGGATTTGGTGACAAATTAACAAAAACACAGCTGATGACATTTGACAACACAAAAAAGATCATCGAAAAAGCGCTATAAAATGTCACTCGTGAGGAATAGTGTAATATGCTGGACTGATATATTTTACTAATATACAATATTATAGATTTTAAAATTTCTCTGTTTCTTTTTCTATTATAGATATACTATAAAATGTGAGCATCTATTCTTATAAATAATGAATGTATTATATAGATTTCTATTTTTTTTTTCGTTTTTCTGAACAAACAATGATGACATATTTCAAGCTCAGGAACCCATTTGTGTTTGTGTGTGCGGAGAAGGAAAAAGCGTCATCGTAGGAAATGAAATTAAGACTTCTGTATCTGAAAGAAAAACAAAAACAAATTCAGTCTATAGGCTTACTTTAACTAGAATATATTTCGATAAAAATTTGAATCGTTAAAATAGTTTAAATTGAACTAGTGACATCACTAGGGTTGGTTTCACCCAGTGCGATACCCCATAGTGTCAACCCTTGAGCAACGTCTTTAAGTTATTCGTCATGGGCTAATGCGCATGCACGTCAGAAGGTTCAACACGTGCAATATGCTCTTGATGACACCAGATATTTCTGCTAGAATGTAATTAAAGACGTTAGTGATGAATATAGAGTCCATTTAATTGACGAGTTGAGTGGAAAAAACGGCATAAAGACAGTTACTCAAAGACAGTTAATTTCTTAAAATGCATAAATCGAATCGTTTTAGACCAGTCTATAGCATAAAGGCGTTGGGTTGCATTTAATTTGCACTTTCGGACTTGCAGCATGACACGGCGCTTAGCTACAGCTAACTGGAGAATACAAATCGGCAATAATAATGCTTTTGTTGTTATATCTAACTACAAAATTATGTTTATTAAAAAATAAACTTTTGCTGAAACACTGCATAAACATTTAATAGTCATTTTGGTGTCACTGCCTCCGATGATGTCACCCAATGAGGTCCGCACTCCCTACTGACGCCAAAGACTTGTCGCATTTCGTCATATGTTTTATGAGAATGAAAATATTGTAACAAATTACAAAACATCATAAAATATTTATACTACCGTTTGTATGATGTGTTGTTTCAATGAATGTGATTCACTCTTCAGGAGCAATAATAAATAAAAGATCCGTGAGTCTTATTCTGTACAGTGAAATAAATGGATTAGTATGTACTTGACAATATTTTTAAGCAATTGCATTTGATAACCAATACATTGAATACTGGTTTTGTGAGTATAGTTATTTTTGAAGTCCGGTATATCACGTGTACAATTTTTCATAATAATGTTTTAAAAGATGTTGAATTACCCTTCTCCATAATGAATAGTTGGACCAGTCATACAGATATGTTTTCTTAATCTGCTGACTCTTTCGGATCAGGTGCTGACTCCGAATTAGAAGCTGCTGCTGCTGCGGCAGCAAACTGGGCAATACTGCAAGAAAAATAAGTAACATCCATAGTGACTTACATGTTTGTTCTTGAAACTATAATTCAAGAAACTCCCAGTATTAATATCAGTACAGAAATCCTATGTCGAACGCTGATTAACACTTTTTGGTTTAACGTTGTTTATACGAGTAAGTATTTTATGTCAAATAGAGCGTGTTAAACCATAGTGAACTAACTTTTTAGTTTTTGAGTGAATGTATAAAATGAGGCTACAATCTACTCATAGACCAAGAATTATACTGCAGAAACAATTAGAGAGCGTACACGGCATTATGAGCCTATCGGAATAGCATACAACCCTATGGACAAGCCAAACGTAAAATTATCGTTTCTTAAAATTGAAGTTTTTTCACTTTGTTCGGTATGGTTTAAAACGATCCAAATTGATTGTTACATGCTCAAATAATTGATCTTATGCTTTGATCACTTGTTAGTCTGGGCGTAAGACACATAAGAGCACTCGGTTAGGCGTGAGTTTTTAAGTACAAGCTAACATTGCAAACTGAAGAATTGCTGTAGTTAGTTAAGTTTTGCAAAAAACATTATTTCATTTCAATATGTGAAGTACTTACGTGCTCTGATTATCGTAAGTCGCGAAAGAACTGTCAGACAGAGGTGGCGCAGAGGGAACTGCAGGAGCAATACAGAGTTTAGGGTCTTTAGCAGGACTCCGAAATCTAGGAATATCTTCTATGCGATTCAAATCATGATTCAACAATTCAGTTCACCAAACAAAATTGTGCAAAATGTATATACAAAAAAAAAATAAAATGAACATAAAATTGCATAAAGTATCGATAACGCACTATAATATTCTTGATTTACCTGGTGGTACATCTGGTCTGCTAAATGGCTGAACAGATTCTGTAGGGATCTGAATAGCAGGACGATACCAAAGTCGTTAACATTATTGTATAATAACTATTTTTGAACCAGCTAATTATATTAGAATATTACTTAAAAGAAGAGTTATAAACAAGATGACATAAAGATTAACGTACTGCTGGGGGTTGTTGTTCAGGTGCTGGATGAGACTGAGCAAACGCGTTGAACGGTGGCTGTTGAGGATGATTTTGATCAACCAATTGAAAAGTAGCGTACGGTGTGAGATCTTCTATTAGAACAAAGGGTCAAGCTTTAACACTGTGTGTTACAGTCACTACAACTTGTCCTTGATGATTTTAAAATATTGTACAACTTTTCAACTCCAGTCTTTAGACTGTCGAAGCTCAGAAGTGGATCTCAAATGTCTGAAGCAGACACAACCCAAAATACATTCAGCCCCCATATTCGTTTGATATCTATTTGCACAAATTAGAATTATGTGCAGGTTGTCGTTTATTTATATCCTTTTATTTTTGGACACAAGGCACTCAAAAGTAGTTTATCCACTATAATTTGTTTCATCCGTATACATGAAAACTTTATGCACATGTCATTGTACTTGGAAAAGGTAACCAGTTATTTCTTATAATTTGTTTTTATTTAATGTTGGATCTGAAATTTGATTTTGGCAAGATTTCTGACAAACCAAATGTTTGTGAAAATTGTGAATTATTGCATCCAATTATAATTTTTATCCGTACTGTCCAGTTTGTAAATCTCAGTAGACCATTGTCTGTGACATCACTGTCAATGTAACTAATATATGTACTGCCTAAGATCAGTTCTCGCAATATGCGACATAAATATAGATATAATTGAAGTGCCTGGTGTAAAAAGGTGTGAAGTGGCATTTTTACAATCTCGAGGAAATCGCGTTTAAAGATCTGAATTTGCCTTGCTGCCTATGGGCTACTTAATACTTCTTCCATTAATATCTTTAAACATATTGCTGTTTTGCTAAAAAATCATGTGTTGGAAAGGAAGAGTTGAACCTAACACATTCAGAAATGATTTTAGATTATTTTTGACAAAAATGTTACTTAACATTCTTTTACACCAGGCTCTTCAATTGTGTAGAATATATGAAATGTTGATATACTGTATGTCAGTTTTTAAAACTTTTGCTAAACCCGGAAAACAGCATTAACATTTATAGCTATTATTTAACATTCTGTGCAATGTTCTTGAATCATCTGAAGTTACTTCAAACTAACCTTCATTTCCAAGGCTTATATTCTTACTCATTAATATATTTATTCATTACTATCCATAGACTTAAAGTCAGTAGTTACAAAACTTGATTTGTTAAATAATATAAGAATAAATAATGTTGATGATATAAAAATTGTATAACTCTTAACGAAAAATGTTCTTAACATATTTTATAATCATACATTCAAAATTGAATTTTTATCACCACCACCATCGCAGTCGTATGATTTAGATTCATATACATGAAACTATCGGATATATGATTTATGTAATTTTCTTGCTTTAGAATTAGCAAACCAGAAAATCCATAAAAAATGTGAGTAATTCAAACGTAAAAAGCATATTTATTAATATAAACAAATGTTTTAAACATTGTTCAGCACACAATGTTTTGCTTATATGTTTTGTAATTTTTTTCTACACAAGATAAGTATGAAGTTACAAATCAATGACTGCTATTTTGTCAACAGAAAACAATTATTTTTTATTCCTGTATAGAAATACAACTAATAGAAGATGATTGTAAACTTGCTCTTTTTTAAAAGCTTAAAAAAATGTTTTACGACTAATGAGTTATATGAATCAACACATACAGCATTGTGGAATTAGAATGATGTGAAAGAGTTTGGAAAAGCACGACGTAAATACTGTTTAATCCTTATATTCCAAAGAGGTGTGAATGGCACCTGAATAGTTACCACGCATCATTGCAGTAACTAGCCCTATAAGAAAAGAGATACATGGCTGTTGAAAGAGGCTCTATGACTCAACAAACAGAAAACTAAGCTACGAATGTCTCTTACAAACAACTACGCAACAATGTTGTCGGGTAAGGTCAAAGGAACAAAAAACCAAATTTAAACTTTTATAGAGACGACTACTGTTTCAGTGAGGTAATTTAAAATGTACTTTGTTTACATTTAAACTGCAAACTACACTCATGTTTAATCTAACTCTGGAGCATTGGAAGTGCTGCATAGCATTTGTAAACGTGTAATGTACCTTATAACAGTTCTAATGCTCCAAAGCAGGTGACAACATGAAAACAAACAACATGAAAACAAAAAGGGTGATTGGAAATGTAGGGTGTTTAAATTTGTACACTAATAAACAGTGAATTCGTGAAATAAATGTGGGATATTTGAAAATGTAGATAGCATTATTCTGTACATATGATTGATGAATAATCGTATTTCATTTTATACATGTACAGAAGTTGCACAAAATTGCAAGCGGTACATGCGTGATACGTGATGATGATGATGATGATGATAAAGGAAATGAAAGATGATAACAGACAATTCTCAATACACTTTTTTTTCTCATGTGAGGTGGTGGTGGTAATGAAAATTTGATTTTGAAATTGAAATAATTGCTAACATATTTGACATTTTTAGCTACGGGAGTAGTTTGTAATGTACAGTAGTATAGTTCAAATGGCGGGTTAGGTTAGAGACTGGACAAGCAAATGTCCACCAGTGTCGCCACGAGTGAAAATTGTTTGTTTTTCACTTGTAATTATTTTTAACAGCCTAATTACATTTTTACACTATCATATTATGGGCATCAAAAAGCTAGGTTTAAATATAATGACACCAAAGTAAAATAATTAACAAGTTGAAAAACCGACTTCAAAAATTGCACAGAAAAGTATTAAATAATTTTATTTCCAATACAATTAATTACGGTATACGTTACTCAATTCTACTACAAATTAGTTTTGATTTTACTTAATAGTATTAAATTATATTTATATGAGCTTTTAAGACGTGTACATTTGAAGTCGGCGCAACGCATGTTGCTCATTTACGTTTGTATGCATATATGTTGCGTCGTCTTCAAATGTACACGTTTTAAAAACTCATATCAGGAACAGGAATTACAAGTCGATCCCCCAAGTTTCATCCCAATCGGACAAGCAGCTAATTAGTAATTGGTGAAATACTTAAAAACAGTTAAGTCTCGATTATGGCGCCCCTTTTTGGCATAGGCGTTTAAAATTTTTGTGGGATTACCTGTGAGAAATTCCAATACCCAAAGTTTAGTGCCAATCGGACAAGCTGTTTCTGAATGATGAATGTACATACATACATAAAAACTATAAAAATACATACGCGTCGAATTGTTAACCTCCTTCTTTTTGAAGTCGGTTAATGAATGAGTTGAGGAGCACATCATGCCAAAATCGCCATAAGAGTAAGATAAACTTTCTACTGTACATAGGACTAACTCTTTCAACTTAATAATTCTTAAACTAGGATAAAATGTAAACACAATATCAACAATTAGGTGATTTAGTCAATTTCGATAAGTGAAATGCAGTTTCTTATTTTCTATATTTACCAACTGTGGTTTGCAATCACAAAAGCCATGTACAACATAAATGTAAACCTAAGTGAGACACTTTCCAGATCTTGAATCTCGTGATGTAATGCTGATTTGCATGATACACAGAAGGGTGTAATACATAAAACAACTGCAGTACAGTACTTATTGTATTTTGGGTATGAGCAAATATTACTTTATAACTTTTTATGACGAGAATATTTTTTTAACGAGAATGGTTGGAAGGAGGAATAGGAAATGAAAAAAAAAGTAAATATAACCAGAAAACAGGGACTTACGTGGGTTGGCAGCAGGATTAGCATTCATAAGTCCTACATTAGGGGGCGGAGTGTTTCTCGGCTGAGGGGCAACGTATACATTTTTAGCTGCTTCAGTTTTACTTTCTCGCAGTCTTGGAACTGGTTTCGGAGTTTCTTTCTTCTTAGGAACTCCTAAAAGTTGGGCAAACAAGAACCATAACTAATTTACAACTACTAGTGATTACTACAGGGCGGTCCATAAGTCGCAATATTATTTAAATATTTAATAACTTTTTTGTTATTTTGTATTTTTAAAAGTTAATGTCAGGTCATGAAAATGTGTTCTCTAAAAATTCATTATGGAAAACAGCACGATAGGGAGCAACGCATTAAAATCGTTACATTTCATTTCCAACATTAGCACTCCATTTTTGAAGTTCGTGAAATTCAGATTTCAATTGGCCTCCACGTTTGCCACATTTGATAACACCAGATTTTTATCATTGGGATTACCTGAAATATTTAGTATTCAATATATACTGTACGCTTATGTACGAAATTTTTCTCGTTCCGGGAATGAATGCACGAAATTCAAGTCCAGGAGTCATATATGTTAAGAGTCGTAATGGGAAATGCCAAAGATGGGAGTTCGTGTTTGTGAAGCGAAAAATGGAAATCCTTTACGTGACATCATTTTTCATACATAGTATACAAAAAAGTCCCAAATTCTATACTTCATTATATCAATAAATAAATAAAAAATATTCAACAAACAAAGTTACTCAATTTTTAAATGGTATTGCCAATTATGGACTACCGTATAAAACACAGTATACTAAAATAAAAACAAAGTATGCAAATAATAAAATATGCTACAATCTGAGTACAAAAAACAAACCAACAACTTGCATGATTAAGTAATTCAAGTTACCATTGGCTCCTTTATTACATGACTTGCTTCTTATCACACAAATGCACATGCAAGCCACTATTATAATGAATCCGCCAAGAGAGGCAGTGACTGGAAGAACAAGCCCAACGTCAATAATCGAATATAAATCCATATTTTCATCAACAAAAACCACATCCGTTTGAGCGGTAGCTGAAAAACAAAATAATGAAGTGTGTAAGAGTTGCTTATGTTTTAGGTCCTTGAGTCAAACAAACCGTTTGTTTTTACCTCCTAATCGCGATAAAGTAACAAACTCAAACTCAATAGTTGTCATGCCAGCGTTGTTTTCTGCAGTCATCTGCAGGGTATACGGCATAGAGGGTAACAATCCATTGATGACATAATGTTCTCCAAAATCAATTAAGTTTTCAGGTACTATTATCCACTGTGGATTATACTTCATCTTGTAAGCTACTTTAAAAGTCTGGATGGGACATTCGTCACTTATCCACGACTTCAGCCACAGTGTAATATTGTTGATGCCCTCGGAAATTAGTTCTTCTTTAACTGGTGCATCAGGAGCTATTTGACGATATGGACACTTTCAATGAAAATACTCATACAAGGCAACAACATTTTCAAATTTACAAAAGCGTTACCAGTTCCATTTGTTACTATTGTCACCTCAGCGGATGGAACACTCGAACCTATTTTGTTATAAGCATCTAGCTTAATATTGTAAGTGGTACCACATTTGAGATCATGAAATTCATAGTCATAAGTAGTTGGTGGAAAGGATATTTCTTTCCAAGAACCATCAGCAGGGCGATAACTAAGTACGAACCCTATGGTGAAAATAAATAATTCAAGTATCATTTATGCCAATGGTAAAAACATTAGAAAATTATAAAACTACTAAACAATATACAAGTGTATTTAACCATGAAAATGTGAATGATTCGCAACAAAAAACAATGCACAAACAATGTACAAAAAAGTACAGTAGGATATTTCCGCTAATATGGCAGTTTTCATGAAGAGCCTGGTGTAAAAGAGTGTTAAGTATCTATATCTTTGCACATGTTTTGTTTTGCATAAAATTGCGTCAGGAAAGTAGAATTCAAAAACATTCGAAAATGTTTTTAGGCAATTTTGACAAAAGTGTTCTCCCTTTTATATCAGGCGCTTCAATCATGTTCATGTTTATTAAGCTTGGAGTTCTACTAATATTTCAGCAATTTTCGTCATTATGCGCTCTGTTTTTTGCTGTATATTTTATAGTTTATGCTGTACATATTACGCTGATACATTTAAAACCTAGCTTCATTGTGAACATAATATAAGATAGTATAAACACTTTATTAAGCGTTTATATGCATTTTCAAGTGAAAAATGTGAAATATGTTTTGCTTTTCAGCGATGTTTGCTTTAAGCTGGGATCTGAAACCAAACTCGCGACACGAGAAGATCCTTACTGTACTACTTTTTTTTTAAACATAATTAATTTTATACCTAGCACTGGCTGTCCTCCATCTCCTTCTTGAGTCCATTTAAGGACAGCAGAATTGTATGAGACAGACATTACTGACAACACCGGTGTCGTTGGTGGTACTAAAGAAAAGCAAATATAGGATAATTAGTATGTGAATCGTAGTGAATGTTTGATAATTTTAACAAAATTCTTACTTAAGACTTTCAGGTAATGTTGTACACGATCTTCACCAAATCGATTTTTTATTACACAAGTATAGTTTCCACTGTCGGATCCTTGAGCATTTTCTATCTGCAGTTGTCCATTTACTTGAATATTAACACGGTCGTTTTCTCTCAGACCTTGGAAACTGAAAGTTTAACAAGCTGTATTCTACACATCTAATGTAGAAATTGGTAAATGCAAAAGTGAATGCGTGTGAAGGGTATATGGCTACCATGAAAGCACAGATGTAAACATTAAGATAGAGTAAATTATAATACTGTTAGGTAAATTAATAATAAGTAAGTAAATAATTAAGTAAATTATAATATAAAAATTAGGCATTCAGCTAGTAAAAATTATAAGTAGCATGCTACTGATGATGCTATTTTATACCAAACTTGTTTCACCATAAAAACAGTAACTAAGTACTTGGAAAACTAGTAAGAAAATCTCAATGAAAGAACTGTACACACACTTACTCTTTAATCCAAGTTTTGTCTGGAACAGGGCTGCCAACGGACAAACATGAAAGTTTAATTTGTTTTTGCCACGCAGTGACTATTGATTCACTGAAGGCTGCCATTCTTGCTGGAACTAAAAACATTTTTGTACGAGTAAATAATTTATACGAGTGAATAAGATAAGTGCAATACGTAGAAAGCTAGAAAAGTTACTTTTGGGTCCATCAGGGATGGCCGAGGCAATTTCAGATGATGAACCTTCCCCAGCGGCAGTTGACGCAGTCACCCAAAACTCATACTTCCACTTCCAGAAGAGGTCCGAGACCTCGTAGTGCATTTCATTGGACGGAACTTCAAAGCTAGTTTCTTCAATGTACTATTGCGATGGGAACATGTCAATGCATAAATATTTTCAATAGTTCAGACTGATTCTGGAAAAGGGGACATATCAGAAATAAGTAATATAAATAACTTATTGCCTCTGGTTTGTCATCCAGCTTCCTGACATATACTGTGTAATGAGTTATATTCCCATTTTTTTGCAGTGGTGGTCGCCATGACACCACAGCGGAAGACTTTGATGAATGCAGGGCTCGGATTTCAGCCGGTTGATCAGGAACTACAGAAAAAATTTTATGTGAAAATTAAGTATTTCTACGAATAACTTGTTAGCTTATTTTTTCACTGCATATTGTGAAGGTATGTAATCCTAATTTAACATGAAAAATTGAAGGGCCTCGAACAATATAGTGATAAGCTAAGCCACGCTTTTAAAATTGTTCAAGAGAGCTTTTTCTCTGGTGAGAAACTCCACAGAATACCATACTGAGCAACAAATTGATTCTCTATTATAAACTAGATACAGTTCTGAAGGAGAATACTGAAGGAGAGTTTAGTGTAAAAATGTCATTTTTGGAAAAAGTGTGGCTTATTGCCCTTCAATTGTAAGTGATTATATCAAATGATCATTTGTTTTGGTTAAAAGTCATAACTTTGTTGGTTTTGCGAATATCGAGCTAAAAATTGCACACGCGTGTTAAGCGTGGTGTAAAGATGTTGTATGCTCAATATGAACGATTTAGGACAAGTTCGAATATTTCGCGAAAATATTCGAAAAACTATAGGCCTACATATAAAAAAATGTCTTACCATCTTCAGATGTTTGACAATAGACTGGTTCCGTAAGAGGACCTTCACCAGCTCGTGTATACGCTAATACTGATATACTGTAATTGGTAAACTTCTGGAGTTTTTCCACAGTAACGTTTTCATGAGCCGTGAGTTCCATGTTTAAGGCGGGTTTTTCTAGGCACAAAAATATTATATTTTTTTAAACAAATTGAACAGCGAAGGAAATAAACATGGATTTAAATATGATTTTACCTTCGAATTCATCAGGCACGTGACTGTAAAAAATCTTGTACCCACGAAGAATGCCTGTAACTGATTTCGATGGTGGGGGTTGCCACGACACTAAAATCGATTCTGATGTTAGAGTTGTACACTGAAGGTCATCAGGTGGTTTCTTTGGAACTTTTGACAAAATTTAAAAAATCCATTAATATTCATGATCAACGAGACATGCGCAACTGAATGGGTTGATAACATCTTTTGAAGTAGTTACCATCCTCCGAAGTCATTGATAGTACTTCTCGTGAAGCTGGACCTCGACCTTTGTCATTATATGCTTGTACTACAATGCTGTACTTGGTGAAATTTTTTAGGCTAGCTATACGGAAGGAATGGTTGAGAGATGCATCGTCTGCAATTTCCACGGTCTTAAACGTATAGGGTCCCGATTCACCAGCAACTTTGTAACCAACATAAAATCCTTGAAGTTTCCCGTTCCAGTGTTCTTTAGCAGGAACCTAGGATAAAAAAATATTAATCAATCAATGAGATGTCGATTGTGAAAATTATATGATACAGAGAACCCTAACATTGAGTTAGGATGCAGTCTCCCACTCGCAAATGTAAAATCATTTTTACATGAGCAGAGAATCAGTAGTGAAAAAAAAAGGATTACATAACATAGCACACCAATTTGTGAAAAAGACCAATATTGCATAGATCATAACAAGAAGGGGTTCGACTGTACATTTATCTAATAAATAATTCGCTTAGTGTATGCGCTTCAAGAATGTGTGTGAACTTCTGGAATGTAGGAGGGTTAGCTTTTTTCCTCATTTCCTTTGTTTCACCCCCTATACAAGTGGAATTGGGGACCATTGGTCATAGGACTATTGGTCATAGGACTATTGGTCACAGGTTATTGGTCATAAGGACTATTGGTCATAAGGACCTTTGGTTATAAGGATTATTGGTCATAGGACTATTGGTCACATACTATTGGACATAAGGACTATTGGTCATAGAATAGACTACCGGTACTGTAAGTACTATTCTAACTTTAATGTCAAGTTTGAATAATACGCGTTTTTTATTTAACTGCAATGAAATGAAGCATTCCATTATGAATATATTAAGGTTTGATAAATATTGTTTTAAAGTTATCATTTTAAAAATTTAAAAATTCAAAAACTTACTCATCGTAAATTACTTTACGATTAGTAAGTAATGCTTCTAATCGATTAATTCGATTATGCAATAGTTGGATTTTTTCATGGACACAGGTAGATAAATTTAATTTATGTTTCTCGTGCATTGTTTATATGTTGCATTATTTATGTGTTGTTTAAGTAATCATTCTAACACGTTTAGGCTTATTTTAAATTTACCTACATGTTTCCATGAAAAAATCCAAATATTGCATAGTCGAATTACTCCATTAAAAGCATGAATAGATGTCTTACTCGTCGTAGAACGAACAAGTAGACCTACGTTTTTAAATTACTGTAGTAACTTTTTATATTTAATAATTTAACATTTTTAATATTCACTCATTTAATTAAATGTTTCATTTCATTGCAGTTAAATGAAAAAAAACCGGTTATATTTGGTCAAATTTGAAATAGAACTTATATGACATTTGAAACTTACCAAATGTTGTATAAAACGTTGTATGACCAATAGTCCTTATGACCAATAGTCTATGACCAATAGTCCTATGACCAATGGTCCGGATACCATAAATATCGTGCATACAAAAACAAGACTCGATGGATTTTGATGAATGAGGTGTTTATGGATTCGTTAGACTATGGAATGTATGGATTAGACTTTCCCGTCCAATGTTTCTAAAATTGGGACGGATGATGTTTCACAATTCGTGAAAAAACGTACGTAATGTTTGACCAAATGTTTTGCTATTTCCGAATTTCGGATGGGCAATAACCAATCAGGGCCGACATACAGTATGTGAATGGGAAGCCTACTCATGTTTTGGTGTAAAAATATACATGACTGCCAAGTTACGCTAAGTTTAAAAAATGTCGATTAGTAAAAATTTTAGGGTATTTAAAATTCTGAATTCTAGTGGAATTGGTAGATTCACCTTCCAGCATGACTCGACAATGGTTATTTTGGATGATCGTCTACTATTCAAGTTGTAATTGACCATGATCGTACAAAAGTGTCTGCGAGTAAACTATAACTAGTTCATAAATAGAATCATTTTACAGGTTGTGGTGGTTGTACAGTGGTGACCACAGCTGCGTTCCAAGCAATTGACCCGGGTTCGATTCCTGGTCATGACGATTTCTTTTAGTTTTTTTAATCTTTAAATGTGGAACGCGAACATTTTTTTTTTAGAACACGAACGGCAAACCGACTTTTATTTTATTTTTTACGCACGGATAAAAATCACATGGGTCCTTATTGTGCTTTAGTGTATCAAGTATCGCTGCCTATATGCTGTTAATTAAAAACCAATATGGCAAACGCTATCTACCTCTATATATAAGCACGAGTTGAAGAAATGTCTGGACCCGTAAAACTCTAATACCGAGACACCGACGGCGCTAAC
>JAQIWH010001920.1:0-27804 GCA_034695005.1 Cryptops parisi
ATTTTTCAAAAGTGTCATTTTTTCAGACGTAAAAGTGTCATAACTTTGTGAGTTTTGTGAATATCGAGCTAAAAATTTCACAGGCGTGTTCAGCGTGCCTTAGAGATGCAGTATGCCAAGTATGAACGATTTCTGAAATTTTTGGATTTTTGATGAAAATTAATCAAAAGTAAAGACTAAAAAAAAAAAAAGACTCTAAAGGCTATAAAAAGTAAAGGCTTTTTTTTTTTGTCGATTTTTGATGATAAATAAATCCGGCTTAAAGTTTGCAGGCTTGTTGCCAGCATCACGATTAACATTTCTGTGCAATTGGATCCTCGAAACTCTCGAAAATTACGCGAGTTACGAGACTTTGAAATTCGGATTGTTCAAAAGTGTAATTTTTTCAGACGTAAAAGAATGAGAACGAGATGAAAAAACTATGATGACAGTGGTCACTCATGGAAAAAAGTAATAAACAGTAAACATAGAACAAAGTTAGGCAAACAAATACTAGATTAAATTTACAGATTTACCACTACACTACTATATTTGTCTATCAGTCAAATGTAACTTTAATTAATCTTAAGATAACTCAAAATTTTTAGAATCATACTAAGTCATGACTTATAATAAAATTGTTGGTCATTCTAAGTATTTATTTCATTAAAATAATTGTAATATTTTAATTTAATGTTTGATTATTGAGCATACAGAGAACGTTCAATATTTATTATTACATTAATCTTTGTGTCAATGGTTCATAAATGCATGTCCAGTCAATATTTTTTTGTTGAGGAGGAATAAGCAGTATAACTCTTTGTTGAACAATGGTTTAATTCAACCTTGTCGTTTATGAATACTTGTGAATTTATAAATAATAATTAAATGACATGACTTTTGTCATTAATGGTTAAATAATAAAATGGTAGACTTGACTTTTCAATTGAATAACAATGTTGCATTTTAACTATACTTCAAACAGTACTTAATATCTGTTGTTTTTACAAAGAACACTTTCTATTCTTTTATAAGAACTTCTCTCTCTCAAGACATAACAACTTTAACAGCTGGGCTGCTTCCATTCAAGCAACTTAGTTAAACATAACTTCGTTTTTTACTTGGGTAGAACTAAAAACTGATATCACCCCTTAGCAGTACCCATAATTCAACAGGTGACTGTCACCAGTAAAAATGTCACTCACAACAAAAAATACTTCAACATTTTTAAGCATTGTGCCCGAGTCCGGCAAACAATAATGTAAAGCAGTCGCCACGGAGGCTTTGACAGGCGGCAGTCATCACATTGAATTCACCGTGCTAATACTAGCCTTCAACACCTTTATTCCAATCAACCTTACATGTAAACACTTATAAGGTCTTTCACAGCTATTACACCATAAATTCAATCGTGTAAATATTATATTTAAATTACAAACGTGAAAACACTAGCGAGACAACCAAATGCTAAAATCAAACTGTTGAAACAACCATGTGCTTAAATCATGCTAAAATAAAGTATCGTTGAGCGCTCGGTTACCACGTGTAAAAGGTTGTACTGAGTTTTATAACATACTAACAACGTTTAACCTTCAGGCTAGCACAAATTTGAACGTTTGAGACAAGTATTTAATTTACAGAAATGATTACAGTGCCTTACCTCCTCACTGAGCCGTAGCAAAGCGAGTAATCCACAATGGCCGACTTGAGCCACTTAAGCTGATGTCTTGGCTGGGCTTAAGCAGAGGGCCATTTTGTTTCTGCTGTACAAGTTGAATCATGATGTCACAACTGTTTCAATGGTGAATGGCTCCTACTAAAGTGGCCAGATAGTGATACGTCATGGTTAAACGTAAAAAAAATTTAAAAGCAAAACAATCTTAATCCATCGTTTTAAGAGAAGAGAAATCTTACATAGCTGGAATTCAATAATATTTGATTGAATTTGTATGAAAATATTTCATTAAATAAGTTACATTGTGAATAATAAAAACCAGAACAACACATAGAATGTTGTTTGGAGGGAAAACAGGCAATCAATGAACACGATTGTTTATTCATGTTTTCAAAATTTGCCCATTTCCTTGGCGCGTCGTGTATGTAAAAAATTTCAAATATCCTTCAATTTGAAACAGTCATATAGTGTATAAGATATCGAAAAGCTTAACTTGTGCTGTCGTTATTCTGTGGTAGTGTGTTCAGTTCGGGCAGCGATAAGGAACCTTTCATGTTACTTCGAGACAGTTCGATCATTTCTACTTCCACCAAGTCATCGTGGCGTTGTTTTAAGCGTTTTCCACCGGTGTATCCTACGCATAACACACAAAATTAAAATACTGTACAAGTCATTCTTCACCTATGAAGAATGTAACATTGTCTAGTAAATCCAACACAAAAAACTAACGCTGGTGAGCCATTCAAATACAGTGGACCCTCGAGATCGAACCGATTCGACTTACGACCAACTCGAGATCCAACCAAAAATTCGGAGGGAAATTGGGTTCGAAATCCAAACAAAAACTCAAGATCCGACCAAAAACTCAGGTGGTCCCTTCAAAAATATAGACAAAAACAAACTGAAACTGGTCGTAATGTTAATAAACAAAACAACAACCCTCAATTAGTGGATTACAGATGGGAGAAGGGTAATTCACCTTCCACTGGACAGTAATGTTCCTCCTACTATTTTTAATAAACAATATTTTTAGGTATATACTATTATAAATGCGCAAACATTCAACTTAAAATTAAATGTACTTGTTTTATCGTTATTTACCAATATGCTATCGAGAACCGAACGGTTTCGTGGAACGGATCTCGAGGGTCCGCTGTGCAATTATTTACAATTTGCTGTTTGATAAATTTCTAAAATTGAAAAAAGAAAATGCTACTCATTAAAATAAAAAATTAGTGTACTCAGGAAACCGCTATTGAAAAGGGCTAAAGGGATGTAATTCCATCACACCTAACAAGCCACCGCTAAATGCAGCGAAGGCGCCAATTTTCAATCCTAAGAATAGACCAATAGGAGCAGCGGCGACACAACCCATTGCGGCGATGGCAGCTGGATAGAGCAGCATTTTGTACTTGCTAGCCTGAAAAAAACAACTAATAATAAATGTTACATATTAATAATAAGATTTGCCTGGGTCTGATGCTTTAGCCCCATTGACAGTGGATTTACAACATTAGCAGGGTAGTTCACCATAGTTTCGCAACCATCGTGTGCTGATTGCAAAACCACTGTCATTAATTTATCAATGGTTTTGTTTTTTCACAAGTTTAACAAAATAAGTACAAGACTAATACACTTGCAATGACTGGGGTGACCAGATTTGAAAGCCAGGACACAAAAACGATACGTCGATAAAACAATCGATACGTCAATAAAAACCTCAATATTTATTTTTTAAATATCATTACATAAAAACAAAATGTTAATTTGTTGCTATCAATCCATTTAACATACACACTCATTGCTCATTAGAAAGAGAATACAAATGATATTTACCTTGCATAATTCTTTGGTACCTTCTGCTACGTTTTCATGAGCAAAATCTAAATTATTTTCTATGCGATCCACAGGTTCTTGTTGTTGCTGAAAATAAAATGAATTCCAAATGTAAGTTTAACGTGTAGTTTAATAATTTATGTACAAAAAATGAATAATTAAATCAATCAATCAATTAATAAATGAAAACCAGAAACTAACATTGACTGCAAGATCGAAATCGTGGATCATTTGGTTCAACGAAACAAGGTCCTGAAAGAAAAATTAAATTGAAAACAATAACGTGAACTTGTTTATGTTAATTTTTAAATGTTACAAATCAAAGAAATAATTTAATTTGTATATTACCCCTTGTAAATTTTTCCACGATTCTAATACCGTCGATTCATCTCTCGGTGGTTTCTTGAGATCAAATGACGCTGATCTTTCAGTACGTACGGGTTCATCTTCATCATAATCTGTTTTATATTATATTAAAAATATTATTGTTAATGGTCATACAGGGGCTTACAAAATACAAATGCTTAGAGGTATGTATATACATTCCTTGATCGCTGGCACTGTCATTTGTTCCGCAAAACATCAGCCGAGTCGGGTCCGTTACATTCTTGTGAGAATCTATAAATTCACAATCAGTAATGAAAAATTTTACAATTCCAATTTGGTAATAGATGTTTGTTTAAACAGAGTTATTTGACATCACTTAGTCATCAAATCACTCAACTTGGCTTCATAATGAAAACTTAAAAATCAAACCAACGAAAATTGAAAAATAACGTTTTTCACGGAAAATATGAATTTCAAACTCTGTCAACGTTCAACAGCTCATCTTCATAAAGATCAAGCATTATACACAAATAAAATGATCTGTTATTTTGAAGAATTTAATAAACACTTGGGTACGTTAGGAAATTGTTGTATATCAAATATCACCACCTATGAAATCTTGAACGGCGTCCAATGCTTCTTTTTTCACCGGAGAAACGCGTTTCTCGAATTTGTCCACATCTTCGTCGAGTAACTGTTGACGTACTCTGTCAACTTCCCAGATGTCCGCCTTCAGTTGCTGAATCGTACGAGATGCATTGACTTGTTCTCGGTGAACTTTGTCCCATTCTTCCGATGCCTGGAACTAAGATTAAACAATAATAAACGTTTTGTTCATCGGGATACCAAATCAGGCTGTTGATAATGAATTAAACATTTATGTCAGAAAAAATAGGCACACTATACAAAGCATTACATGACTTGCATTTTAAACACATCCCATAGTGTTAGCTAAACGGTATAAAGGGAGCTAAACTTTTATTTGCTAAACTGAGCCAAACTAGAGTGTATACCGAACATAATTAACATTTCATTATAATGAATGTCATTAAAATTTATTATTAAATTATATGTTTATAGTTACTATATTATTAGTACAATACTCTCTGTTGTTGTTTTTATCTAGTGATGAGATTGACTTACGTTGTTGATGTTTTCACGGTGTTTATTGAGCACTTGAAGATGCAGAGGAATGGCAATGTCCGTGAACTTTCTTAGAGCAATGTCGAATCGTTTTAAAGGAAACTTAGGTTTCAATTCAGGTGACAAATCACTGTTTTCCATGCTTTCATTGCAACATCAACAGCGATCGGACATCGGACGTCGTCAGCTTATTTTCCTTCTCTGCCATCGCGTCAGCATATCGATATTTTGAGTATCGAGTATTTTAGCGAGTATCGGTTAGCGGTATCGATACTTCAAGCAAATACATTTGATATTGTATACATTAATACACTTTGGTATTGTATTGTATTAATAATTAAACGTTTTAAAAAATTCTCGCGGACTGTATCATCTTGCAGAAGATATTGCCACAATTTTAACAGAATGCAATGCAATACTCGTAGTGACATCAACTGAGAGAATTCAGAAACAATATACATTAAAGTGAATTTAGGTTGCGGCTTTTTGATGTTAGATGACACCACAGGTATTGAATAAGAGAGATCGGGCATTTAATCGAAAAGGTTACCTAATTTTGTATTTACCGTGATTTTGACTTTTCATCTCTGTTGTACTTATTTTTTCTTCATACTTTGAACTAGGTTTCGATACAAGTATCTAGTATTTTTCCAAAAGTAACGATTCCTCAACTATCGAGCTACCTGAACGAGACTGAGAGGTAGCAATCAAGTAGCACAGGCACTGTCAGGCATGGTGGCTCGAGACAGGTAATCGAAGGAGTCTTCTCACGATCCTGACGTCATTCAAGTCTCCCTCAACGCGTCATTCAATCACTAGCACATGACGTCATTGTGATGTCATCAACAAAATAATATTTAATGTACATGTTAATGTTGTATATCAAAAAAACAAATTTAAAATAAAGTAATACAATAAATAAATAAATAAATGTACTATCCTATATAACTAAATATATAAATAAATAAATATACCATATACCATATACCATACATAAACCATACTTATAAAATATGATTTATGTATTGTTTGTTTTTTTTTCTAACCTAACCTGGGAAATAAAGTCAGGACCAAGTAAAAACATGTGGCCGGAATAACCGGATAGTACCAAATAAATAAATAAATAAATAAATTAAGTAGAATTTTAATTAAATAAATTTTTTGTAATAAACTTCATTAAAAAAAATTAACTCGTTAATTGTATAAATTAAATGTACTTTCCTGTTATAGCCGGGGCGAGTCTGGGTTGCTATTTGCTTGTACTTGGTTATTGGTTTATTTTGCAGGTTAGGTTAGAAAAACAATACATTATCATACATTTAATACGTTTTTTTGTTTTTCCTAACCTAACCTGCAAAATAAACCCATACAAAATAAAGCAAATATCAACATCAGACTCGCCCCGGCTATAACAGGAAAATACCAAATTGGGAGGAATAGTTAACGTAAATCTATTAATTATACAAGATTAAATTTAATTATAAAAAATATTGAATTTAATTTATATTATAAACTATTTCAAACGTATAATACAGTAGAATTCGGTTATTATGATCACTTTCGGACTATATTTAAAATCACTATTATAGTGATAACAATAACCGGCTGATAACATTAAAAAATAAATAAATAACATCAAAACAGTGTTTTGGAACCGACTGATTATGATTACCGCATTCCACTGTACTTATAATTTGTATTATATAGAGGTGTATAGTTTCGTCAAGTAAATAAATAAAACTGAATACTTTTAACATGCATTTTAATGCACAAGATTCCTGGAATGGCAACAGGACCTGTCTCCAACAAAATATATATATATAATGTAATAATAGTAGAGATCTGTAGTTTTAATTCCATATACATGATATAACAAGTGAAGGAGTATTTTCTGGTAGATGGGCAGGCTTTGCCATTTTTTCGTCATCATCATAGCAGAGATATATTCTCATGTGAAAATATTTTCATAGAACTATATATATATATAGTATATGGAGATATTGAACAATATACACACTTATACTGCATAAAGAACATCTTCACGTGGTCGAGGAGAGAATGGGATAGATTTCTTACATCCATGTAAAAAAAAAAATTTAAACACAAAATAAAAATTTGATACTTCCAATACAACTGTATACTCACATCAACATATATATATATATAGATATTTGTTTTTTTTTAGTATTTCACTGTTGTTACTTATTATTATTTATCGATGTCGGTAATGTGCGACAAAAGCAATTACACAATATGTCGCACGATAATTCGTCGAAAATTGTGCAAAAAAAAAAGTTTTTCAAACAATGTTCTTGGTGGTGCAATTGCCTGGGCACATAACCGTTAGTTCTGTTTGTTGCATGGATTTTCCATGATTGTAAAACGTTCGACACTCACTGTTTAAGGCAAATATTCATCATCCTTTCAGCGTTTCAATAAAAATAGACGCCAGATCGATTTGTAATAGTAATCATAATAATAATGTAATGTGTGGTTCAGCGCAGTTATCTTTTGTAGGCACTCGGGTCCGTTTATCGTGTTTATGTTCTTCCGTAGCACAGTACACAACACAGGTTTGTTTTTTTTGAAAAAAAAGGTGAAAACTACTTCACATGAATCAAAATAAAACAATTATAGATATATATCATATGTATAAATTAAAAAAAAACAAATTTGCAGAATTATTGTTTTCTTTACTAGTCCTCGATTTCTACACTTGACAAGCTGCACGATTCTTATTACTCTCGAAAACAAAACAAAAAAATAATAATTTAAAATAAAAAAATACCAAATTTCGAATACTGATTTTTATCATCATCCTGTATTACTTCGTTTTACGAAGTCAAAATGGCACCAGCTTCAACAATAAAATAACAAAAAAGCGATATTTCATAACGCAAAACAAACTAAAACTTTTCTAATCATCCAATGAAACCTAATTTGGCACAACTAGAATTTTTTGTTTTTGTTTTATAAATAAAAAATATAACTATTAATTTTTTTTTATCTTCATCATCACTTATATATATATTTATAATATATGGTAAATGCATTCTCTACTACACTTTTAGTAGGAAAATGGGGGTTTGTTTTGTTTGTTTTTTTTTCAATAATATGTATATATAATGTATATAAACTACACAAAAAAATAATCTAAAAAATAATGATTTATAATTATTGAAAAATAAGCGATAACAGTGACTAGGACATACACAACTTAGCTAACAAAATGAGAACAAAAATATATGGATATTCTGAAGTAAAAAATAAATTAAGCTGGTACGATTATTACTAAAAAATATATATAGATATATCATATGTATAATAAAAAAAATACACCTATGGCATGTATAACCTAATCCCCAGCAATGTTAGTTTAAAAAAATCATAATTTGTTTTTTAAAATAAAAATTGTGAAACAAAAATTTCATACTACGGTAGCTCTGAATTCGTATTGCAAATTCCAAAGCAGCTGCTTCAATGATAAAATAATAATAATAATCAGTGCTTTTTTTTCTCAACATCGATATACATATCGATAAAAATCGATAAAATAAAGTATACTTTTGTATACGCTGAAAAAATAAAGCACTGAAATAATAATACTACAGCAGTTTGTCCTACGAGGACAAAATTAAATTTATCGATAAAATTTTGAGCATTACCGAAACAAAACGTTCAACGAAAAACAAAACGCACCAATGTTAATGTATTCTTTAACACGATCACAGTTGGCAATGATATAATATATTATTATTTATAATTAATAATGCGGTTATTTTTGTCATCTTCCTTCGACGACGTACACAGGATGGCAGCACTACGTAGAGCAAAAAAAATTTGACGAACGAATTGGTTACAACGAAAATTGTCTGATATTTTTTTGTTTATCGTCTACGGTAAAATAGTCTGTACTTTTTTAATTTATTTTTCTGGCGCGGGTTTTTTTTAAGTTCGACGGTTTTACACGGGAGAACCGTTAAGTAGCGAGTGAGAAAGAGACGAGAGAGAGAGAGAGTGAGAGAGAGAGACGAGAAGAAGAGACAAAATTAAAAAATTAAATTATTATCGAAGAAAATTTGAAAAGGGGGTTGGGTTGGGTTGGGTTGGCATGCATTGCATTGCATTGGCTTTAAAAAAATAGCTCATTGCACTTTGTCGATTTAAAAAATGTTTCCCTTCGCACAAAACGAAAATGTTCAAAAACATGTACCAAAAAAACAAAAAAAAAAACAAAAAACAGTTTTGTTTTACACACTTGGTATGTTGTCCATTTCTATGGTCACCCGAGAAAAAAAACAAAATGTCGACACTAGTAGTGAAACGGAGAAGATGAGGGAGAAAAATAAAAGTAAATGCTGAAGTATATTTGGCCATTAGAAGAAGATATGAAATGACGATGAATGAAATTTCATTTTTTTTTTTAAAAAAAAATATATAATATGACGACGACGATGGAGATAGAAGGTGTGTGAGTTGAAGTTCGTCCGTTAATTAGATTTTTCCTTTTAAAAAGGCAGACTAGCGACGAACATGTTCTCGATGAGAGCTGGCGTCGGAACGAGACCTTCGAGCTTGAGGTAGAATATCCTCTGCACCCCTTGGACCGACAAGGACCGAAGCTCGGGAAGTTTACCCAGGATACGAGAAAAGTAGTGGGGCTTCTTCTGGGCCTCGCTGTTGTACGTCACGTGGTCTCGAAGCGAGCCAATGATCTTCATCTGCAGCTGTTCCACTTTCTGGGGCTCTCGCAAACCATGGCGTTCTGGAACGACAAAGAGTTTGGCCAAAACGTTAATCTCCGTTTCACCAAACACCTCTCGAAAACTACTGCGGTTTCATGACTCTCGTTTGTTGGTATTAATGTTATGTTCTTTGGAATGACCAAACACTAACCTGTAATTAAGGTGAGAGCGCAAAGACAAGCAAAAGCAGAAATGTCGAGCTCCATGCTGGTTAGTGAATTGGAAAAGTCCGCAATGGCCGACATCCAGTCGCCGAAGCTCCTTTGGCACTGGTTGCGATGCAAGACGAGCCCGTTGCAAAAAGTGAATGCCACATCACTGGGTTTTGTCCTTTGGTAAAAAAAAGGTAAAATAAACCTATTACATCCGCGTTCCCTTTTCACTTCAAACAACGGAACAAGATTGACATCCTTTCATTTCAGCTTCATTTGGCAATGTTTAATCATGCTTTGCAACATTCACTCATGTTGCTTTACGAAATACGTAATGTATGTTTATATCTATTTTCACTTAACCTAGGTTACCCTATATGTACGTTTAATCGTAAATGTGAAACGTGTTACGTTTAATCGTGATTGTGAAACAGTCAGAGCTAGTTGACGCCTTGTTTTCTGGTCAGGCACTATAGTCACTATAGGATGAAACAGCAGCTAAGAGACCGATTCACACCTCGTATTCTGTCACTAGTCGAATGTACTCCCTTCTTAAGTCCCTACTTTCCCAAGTTAAGTTAGGTCACTTTGTATTCTTTCACGTAAAGATACAAAGTAAAAGCCATTCTTGGTCCCTGATTAGTGCTCGGTTCGTAGCTGATACAACTGAAGTTGAAACAAGAGAGTACTGTGTAGCAAGAAACCAGAAATGGTATAAAAACTTACCGATAGGCAAGGCGCAAAACAAACAATTCCAAACTGGCCGATTGGAAAAGTAGTTCCTGATCGTCCTTGTTCAAATCTTGAAACCCTGGAATCTTCTCAGTGAAGGTTTTGATGACGTCGATCGACGACGTCAGTATATTATAAAATTGCTGAACCTTCTCAGCATCTGTGCTCGGACTTTCCGTGCCATTATTGTCCTTACACTGTTTGAATACAACAACCGAGTTAAAAAACGTCACCAAAAAACAAACACGCAAATGGAAAAAACTAAACATGACACCTACCTGCGAATAGTCCAGATTGGAAATGTCAGGTGTCGTATCGACATGTGCCCTAACGAGTGCAGTGATGAGACTGACGGGTGGTGACGGCGGAGATTCTTGTGGACTTTTTGGCTTAGAAGGCAGTCGACCCCTGCGTCCTTTCAAGCTGTCGGTTCTTACGACTGAATCCCACAAAAAATGTCAACGTCAAAAATCTATCGCTTTTTTCACTATTAAACACGGTATGATTAGAAGAACGGCGTACCTTCTTTCACCATGCCAACTTTAAGACACTTCTGGAAGCGACAGAATTGACATCGGTTCCTTCGCCGTTTGTCTACGGGACAATCTTTATTTGCAAGGCAAACGTACTTGGAACCCTTCTGTACTGTTCTCTGTTGTGAATAAAAGACGACGCCACGTTAAACCTTCAGTTCACGAGCCAAAAGTAATGAAGGAATGTAAATTTCAAACACGTTACCTTAAAAAATCCTTTGCAACCTTCGCAAGTGCGGACACCGTAGTGCTGACAAGCGGCATTGTCTCCACACACGGCGCAAAGCTGAGAAGGCGACTGCGGTTTATCTTGCGTTGGCGATGACCTCGTGCTCGGCGGTGCGCTAGACGTTGTCGGACTCTGCATGTGGAGTTTTTGGATTTCCACACTACTGATTTGAAAATAAGACATTAGCCTACTACGAAATCGAAGCAAAACTTTAAAAAAATGGTTGGATCAGTCACCCACCTCGCTTCCGACGTCAGCGACGGTTGCAAGGGTAGCGTCGGACGAGTGGGTCTGCTGATGGAAGGACCCTGAAGTTCGCCACCGTGCGTGTACGAACAACTCGCCTGGCCAATGACGTCTTGCAGGGAAATAAACTCCGGGCCCTGGAACCCCCTTCCAAACTCGGGGGGCGGTAGCGGGGGATGATGATGTCCGAACGGTTTTTGCTGGATGGTGCCATACATGGGTTGGTGATAGGGTGACGAAGAAGAGGGAATGAACGTCGAAGATGGACCCACCGTTGCCGCCGCCGTGTACGTGGAGGACGCCTTGGACGTCGACGGCTTGTAGAAGCCCTCCAAAGGGTCGTACGACGTCGTGGGCGAGGGGGCCTGGAATGGGCTCGCGCCGGCCGACGACACGCCGCCGCTGGGGCTGGTGCTGGAAGCTTGCGGGTACGAAAACACCAGCTCGGGCTGCGAGTCCCGCCTGTAGCGTGGAGAGTAGGTCTCCTGGAAACTGGGCAGAGTGGTCGGGGTGGGGGGCCCCGTGACGGCAGGACCGCCGAGGTAGAGGTCGGGCGAGAACACGTCGAACGAGGTGTCCGTCGCCGACTCGATGGTAAGCGGAGAAGTGGGACCCGTGACCGGTGTGTCGAACACTTGGTGCAACACTTTGAACTCCTCGCACGGGGCGTCGATGGAGAGAGACTCTTCCGCAAAACTTGGCAAAGAGAAGGCGCTCGATAGCGGATCACCAGTCGCGAAGCTCGAAGGTCCCGTGAATGCTGGCGACTGCAAGAAAACCAACACGGAAAAAAAAAAAAAAAACATTGAAAAACACACACGAAACAAAACTTAAATCAATGCTTTTTACGAAAAAAAAAATCTGGAAAAATAAATTCTGATTGGCATGTTTCTCAATGAAAATCCATTTTTTTATCGATCTCATGAACCTCCCCTCCCCCTTTCCTTCCATGGAAGTAAACGACATTTCTCGTGTTTCCACACAGTGTATTCAGTGCATTGCATTACGGGGATGGATAGGGATTCATTGAATTTAGGCTGAGGCACTCAACATGGGAGCCCCTGAAACTGAATTATCATTGCGCAATGGAATGAACAAGAAATCTCGCTAATCTACTCAAGACCAGTTTCCTGGGACAAGATGGTCACTTTGATATAAAGCACAAATTGCTGGTACCAAAAATATCCTACGCTAAACTAAAACGGCTGGTTAAACATGGGTTCACATATCTTCGCTTAACGTGGGTTGACATTATGACTTGTGATTGTTAACATAAAATAGTTTTCATCCGTTTGCCCAATAAAATTGAAGAGCTTCTTCCTGGCAATAGAAAGATAAGCTACACATTTTCCAAAAATGACATTTTACATCAAACTGTTCCTCAGTACTACTAACGTCTAGTTAGTTACTTTACCACTTCTTGGATTTTCCAGAAAATGGCAACATAATCACCTTGTTGCTCAGTAAGGTACTCTTAAGAAGTTTCTCATCGGAAAAACGACTCTCCTAAACAATTTTAAAATGTGGCTTATTCTATATTGCCCGAAGCTCTTCAAATTCAAACATCCTCATTATAACATGCTTTTTTAATCGAACATTACGAAAAAAACATCCAAGTGTACTGATTGAATATACTGCGCAAGACCCAATAATCGGAATGTTACAATGGAAACCAATAATCTAAAATCGTAACAACAGCCCAATCCCACTAAAATTCCACCAACAATACCTAACAAGGCGTATTCCTCATTTGACCAATGATTTAGGTGCACAATACCAATTTTGAAATGATTCTAATCAAAACCCGTTGAAATTGTACACCACCCCATCACACTAAATTCCATAACTTATGAATGCAATTTCCACTTAAAACAGAAAACCCTTCAAAACTACTTAAACAACCACTTTAGCAATTCAAAGAACAAATGTTCCCAATCAATCAGTTCTAATCCAAAGAAAGTTCAACTTTTACGCAGCCGACAAAACGATTGGGCAAGAACATTTCTTTGATACAACTATTGGATCACTTTGTACAACAACATTGGCCGCCAACTTTAGAAACATATTTCTTGTATGTATATCCAAAAGTAAGTCTTAACTCACCTCTGGTGAAGAACAGCGACAGTATGTCATTTCACCCAAAGACTCGCGCCTGACTTCATAACCGGTGAACTTTCCAATTCCAATTACGCTCTACGCGATTTTCAAACCCCCATTTTATACGCTTTTTCTAATCGGCGAATAATCCAGCCCCTTTTTTATTATATTTAATTCGGAACCCAACATCCAAACCAAAAAGTGGTCCTATTGGCTGGCATTTAACACTTGGCTGCTGCTGCCATTGACATTTTCCATACAAAAAAAAAAAAAAAGAGTCGTCTCCAACAACAAAACAGACGGGACACTTTGATGAAATGCATTTCATTTCCCCAAGGAATCTTTTCTCTACAGCATTATTCGGAGATTTTTAATCATCTTCCGAAGAAGAATTTTTCAAAACTTTGCTATCTCGTGGGAGGAATAAAAGCTACCATCCAAAAGGAATAAACAATAGCCATTTTTATGTACGCCGTTTTGTCATCGGAAACCCCCCACAGTGGTCAAATCCCCTCTATTGTATGTAAAGGGGTCTTTTACAATAAGAACGTTTAATTTATCTAAGTGGCAAAAGCATATGGAGGAGGAGATACCTATGCGCGATAAGAAAGCATGTGTTGCTCTCCCTCCCTTAATGCAACACCCCTTGTAATGAAATGAACTTGACCTTTCCTTTCTCTAATACAGCTGTTGTAGTTTTAATGAACGATTTATGCGACATATGGTTATTGAAAATATCTGATAATGATAACTGGATTACTGTAAATGACACCCTATAGGTAAAAGTTGAATAATATACATATGAAATAATAAAAAAAAATGAAAACATAAATCCTGTATAAATTTAATATTATTATATGTACCATTATACTACATTAACCAGTATATAAGAATGTTTCAAAACTAAATAAAGATCCACACTACAAAGTTACAAAAAAATAAACCGGATTATTTTGTAACACAACACCAATAACGCCTATTCGCCTAATGCCGTTTCGTTAACTAAAATCCGGTTAAAATTTGAACAACCAATTAAATTTCAATTTCAATTATCTTTCATAGGTAAGTCAACTTATCAAGAAAACTAAAAGTCATAGTAGTAAAATATGATTCATTCACAACTTAACTAAATGCCGAATACCCCTATATACAGTACTATATATTAACGTAGAGTATTTAATTAAGAGTTAAATGTCTGATTTCCAGGATATATTTGAACATCGATTAAAGAAACCAACGAAGGAAATGACAACAAAAAAAACAACAAAACTTGCGGAAATGACATTAAAGACCTTGTTGTTTATCAATTAGCATTTAAACATGGCAAACCTTTTTTTTTTTTAATTCTACCAAATTTTTTATGCCATATGAAGAAAAAAATGGTGTAACGATATAGTGGTGTTAAAAAAACTTCCATTTTTTGTTGCAATTTTTATGTTTTGTTCCAGGAATCCCAAAAACTTTACATTGAAAAAAATGGTTGAAACTAGATTTAATACGGTTAAGTTGGAACTTTATCTCAAATAACTGGCAAATCCAGATAACTTGGGAAAACTTCCGGTGAAAATCGTAATTTGAAAAATTTAACAAAATTGTATGTCACTTATTGTATTTATTATTCCTGTGTCCCTATGGGACGAAGACCAATAAATAAATAAACACTAACATTGACCTACACCTACAGTATACCACTTAATCTAATTATCGCAAACAAAACAGAAAATTTCATAATATTCTGTAAGATTAAAAAACTATCAAGACCCGTATAAAAAAAACCAATGCTGGCATTTAAAAAAAAAATTAAAAATAAAGATAAAGAATTTCGTAAAAAAAACGGATGAAAAACCCAAAAACAATTTCACGTATTCTAAAAAAAATAACCCGAATTTCGTAATCTGAAAAAAAAATAATAACTTGCAAAAAAACAACTAGTTTTAATTAAAAAACCATAGTGCAACTGTCAACCAATCTCTAAATTCGTCACAAACCAACAAGCCAGTCAACCAACTAACAACAAAAACTAAAGTTTTATCAACATTCTCAAGACAGAAATTCCTCAAGATATGCAATTCGCACTTGATCATCCGGAACTTCCGAATGAATGTCTGAAGCAGAATTTTATCCCATCAGTTAACCCATGAAGTGTAGTACCAAAAGGTACCAACAAAAACGACTTGACGATTACCAAAAGAGAGACTACAATGATATGTCACATTACCTGTGGTGGTAAGACAAGCATGGCAGTGGTAGGCTGGGTGGCAGCGGCAGTTGCTGTCGTGGTTGTTGTGATTTCTTGTTCCTTTTTGGCTTGTTTAGCACTACTACTGCTAGGTAGGTGGTGACAACTGCTGAGACTGGTACCACTGGTTGGAGCTGTGGTGAAGACAGAGCAAGTGACAACTGGACTACTGCCACTACTCGTGCACGCTGGGCTCGGCACTTCGGGAGCTAAAAAAGAAAACGATATCAACCATAAGCCACCTATCAGAGACCAGCGACATTTCTCAAAAGGAAGTTTGAAACTTAACGACATCAGCTGATGATGGTCGAAGACGGAAAACCTATCGGCATTCCCTATTACATTAACAATCAACCGATATCTACTCTGTCGACGATAGTCTCTTGGTATTTTTAACAAACATGGCGCTTGTGGGTTTTATACAGATTTCAAACATTGTCTAGTAGGACGTCAACAAAAAGTTTCCAAGAAAATTTTTTTATAATTTATAAACCTGGATATTACTTATTTTTTATACTTTTTTCAGTGTGAGTTGAAATATGTTGGTAAAATTATTTGGACATTGCTAAATTTTGTGAAAGTTCCAAAAAGTTTAGTGCCTTAGTACATACTAAATCAAAGGTTACCAAATCAGCAATGCTCTTTGTCGACAATGTTTCTTCAGTTTGGTATTTTTGACAAACATGGCGATTTTTTGTTTTGTTCAAACTTCCAACATTGCTTTAGATGTAAACAGAAAGTTTCGAAAACGAAAAAAAAAATATTTATTAAATAGAATCAGACGCCCAGATATGTTGTAGCTTGAACGAAAACTTATGTGTAACTGGTTGGACACCGCCTGTTTATAGGAAGTTCCAAAAACTTTGGTATCGAAATACCAAATCAGAAGTTTGTTAGGCATATAAATATGTACTTCTTTTATGCACTTGTACAAAGCATAGTAAAAGCATCATTTTTATACTTTAGCAAAAAGTTAGTACGCAGTACTTCATAAGCACACAAAAAGATTTGCAGAAGCTGCGAAAAGAAGCATTTGATAATCTATTTTGGTACCCGATATTTCATACAGTAAAAACTGACGTTTCCACGAAATGACCGTCTTCTTCAGAAGAACTGCGCAAAAGTCATACAGCGTTAAAAAAATAACCAGGATGGTCTGTGATTGGTCGGAAATATTGGCTATCGGAGACAAACCAGCGCCAAAGAGGTCAGTTTAAAGTCAATCCGCGTACTACTTTATCCTGGAGTAGTTGCGACAAGTGACCCAGGAGCTGGAAGTGACCTTAAGGGTCAGTTCTACCACCACCGTTTTGAATGAAAAGTTCATTGAGAAAAACCCGAGCCAAGGATCAACTTCCGCAACCCGCTTCCGCTGACAACGGAAGCTGGCAATGCTTTTGCTTTAAGATTTTAGTTCCGAACCGGAAGTGGAACGAAAGCGTAAAACTAGAAAAAAAAAACCCTAACACAACGCTCAAGTCTTCTTTACCAAACAACAAATGTGGCGTTTCCTTGCAAAAGTGATAAGTGGCGATTTCACTTTGGCTCGACCTTTTAAGTTGAGCTCTGGTTGGCGGATGTCAACGTGGTGTGGGGGGACACAAAAAATTTACTTTTAGGACAACAATTTTTTTTTCAAAACTTCAAAAAAACTAAATTCGAGTTGGCAGGCTGTCCATCAACCAAAGTACCGGAGTTGATGATAATAAAATCGCCAACCTGTTAATGAAACAACTCCGTACATGTTTCCTTATTACTTGAATGAAGTTGTATGGTTACTATTTCCATGTTACGATATCCTTGATAGCCGTCTTTAAATATCACACTATTTCCATTCCAATCACGGTGACTAATTCATTTCCTCAAATAGCTTTTCTAATCGGTAAAAAAAATCATAAATATTCCGATACTATCGTTTCAACCAATAGCTATACTAGTCTGTAATAGAAACGAAGTATTCCATAATACCCCCACCCTCCTTTGGTAGTGTTTTTAAAACAATTAAACAGTTACCCCAAATACAATATAACCCCTAACATTGAAGACCTATATCACTAAGCTTACTATACAAAAGATGACCTAGAGCTGGAAACATGTCTCACTATTATCTTCTAACATGTATGTGTTGCCTGCTTTTGACGTGGTATTGTTGTAAACGAGTTAGCACGAAATTCACGTGCTGTTACAGAGTGCACGTACGCGTATATTACACGTGTAAAACTTACTCTGAACGCGTGCGCTACTTTGCCCGTGCTTTTCATCTGCTAATAGGGTAAACTCTCGTGAGTTTGACCTCGCGCGCAAAATGTATTGTTATAAACCCAATTTACAGCACGTAGACAAAAATACCCGTTGAACACGTGCGAAAGATGAAAACGGTGACAATATTGTTACAACGATATGTTGTTACATTTTGTAAGTTACAACTTGTAACTTACAAGTTGTCTCCCAAAACTGGGAATTGGACGTTTCATGAGTATACACTTTCAAACTGTGAAACCCATTTAGTTTTATAAAAGTATGAGTATATGTTCCTAATTCAACCCTGAAATACCTGTTCTAGTTCAACATTACAAGTTCGAATTACGCAATTTCTTCGTAACCTACCCAGTTATTTACATTAGGCCAAGTTGGTGTGTCAATAATGCATTTAAACTAGATACTTCATGAACACAAAAGAACAAATTTCACATTTTTCAATCTAAACCTATCATTGAAAATCTGCTTTTAAACGATTTGCGTCGATGCTATTTTTGTTATATTGAAACAGCTTGGTGAGCATAAAAACGATAGAAAAGCATATATGTTACAAAGAATACAAGTCTATTGTAAATAACGAATGGTAAAAATATAAAGATTGTGAGAAAACGTTATAGCCGTTAACATGCGCTAAAAGAAGACTTACACAAAGTTGGAAATTGATTCAGAAGAGTTCGAAACAAACCTCAAAGAATTTCATAGAATTTTCAACCATTTCTAGTCTACATAAATAACCAAATGTCAGCTCAGCCAAATTTTTATATAATACCAAACTTCCAAGGTCTATCAAAAACAACACGTGTACAAAAAGAACTCTGAATTTTGCCTCGATTGGCCAAACAAAAATAGGCCTAACTCCTACAAACCAAAATAGTCTTATAAAGAGACATAGGCCTAATACAGAACTGCTTTGCTTCTACAAAGTAATCTTTAAAAAGCTGCTTGACTTAAGCACTAAAAAGAGTACTCGGTCTTTAGGAATTTCTGGATAACTTACCGTAATAACTCATGTATGGTAAACTTCCAGAGTTAAAATTGAAAAACAACGGATGATGGGAAGACGAAGGTGGCGACAAGTTCTTCACCTTAAACATTCAAAACAACAAACTCATGTTTGGATGTTTAAAGAAAACGTGCTTTCAGATTGCCACTTTTCTGCTTCTTTTTCCGTCACAAAATCCCGAAACACGTTCGAGCTTCCAAACATCGGTGTTTGAATCCATCTTAAATGCCTTCTCCAAATCCATACCATTCCATAATATAGAAACAAGAATGTGTATCAATTCTTGCTTCTATATATATTACCAATCTTTCTTCCATTCTTAAAATCCATCAAAATCACCATTCTTAGAGTGACACATACACATAAACCACAACAACGTCAAAGCGATGGAAAGAAAACAAAAGAGTGGTTATTAACCAATGAGAAAAGACGAAGTATTTTTGAAATTTAACGAACACTGTTGTGGTTTGCAGATAAAGCAACAACTGTTCCAATAAAAAAGTAACTTAAAGAATAAAATACAAAAAAAAATTCATCACCTGTTCCGCATACACGACATTACAACACCCAGGTAGGAAATCACAGCTTTCATTCATTTGTCTAACAGATGGAAAAATGAGAATGGTAACACTTATCAACAACACATGCAAAGACGACAAATAAAAAGCGAAATTCATATAGAATTGTTCTTTGTAAAGAACACCTCATTGGATGAGGTTTACAAGTTTACTCTTCAAAGTTATGCAGCATAAAGCAAAGGTTGACGTTTACGAAATCATCACATAAGTAGGCTATAGTCGAGCAAAAATTAATTGTCAACCAATTATTTAGTTTCGAATTTACGCGCCTAAGATTGTAGCATAAAGTAATCAAGCTTTTCGATGCAACGATACACCGTTTACACGTGCTGTTGTTTTCCGAAACACGTGATGTTCAAAAGCACGCGCTAGTAGTTAAGACTAGCTAGTTTTAAACTTGCAAAAACGTGCATTACTACACGTGCTGCAGTGTATTGACACGTGCAAAGTGTTCACAAAGTTCTCACATGCAAACTCACGTTTCTATCTCACGTGTAAATTCACGAGTATACAGTATTATGACGTGCTCGAATTCTCGCATCAAAAACATGTATTGTTGGAAACGTGAAAATACAGCTAAATTGAAAAAACGCGTGCTATATCACTAAAAACGTGCAGGATCAGGGATTGTTGTAAAACTCATAAATAGGGAAAGAAAATAAAGCTTAAAGACTTTACAAAAACAACAGACTTATGCGACTGTCAATTCAATATAGCTGCTTACTTGGAACTCATTCGATACGATAGTAATTATATGCAAGTTCATACATTCCGAGACAAGTAACAAAACAGGTACAACATTTGACTTGTATCTTGATCAAATTTGTATGTAATCTAATCAAGTTACTCTGGTTATACAGTACATGCTCACCCAACTCATAGTTCATGAAAATAGTGATGTTAAAAGTCAAACTTTATAGGATAGGTCATTTTGTATTCAATGCAAATTTAACCAAGTAAAAACATCTCTATTTTCAGGAAAACTAATGTTAGATTAACATCAAATACACCGAGATAAACATCCTCCCCTGATTCACACGTTCAATATCACAGCTTATACACAAGTTTATAGGCTTTACCAACCATACAGACTTAAAAGTAGACAAATAAAAATACAATGTTAAATATATAGTACAATGTGTACAGTGTTTTTGCACACCCAAGTATAACTATCAATCTCACAAACTTTCCAACTTCACACATTACAACTAAAACACAGTTGGACACATCTTATTCACCACATTATATCGGAACACAGTTTAACATTCAACACCTGTTTCGCACACTTCAAAGTGTACAGCAAATCATCTTCACCATCCCTGGGTTACTAAAAACCAAAACTATAGGAAATGAAAGTATCTTTAGGACTTGAAAGTACAATTAGCAGTCACTCAGTTCAGCACTCGTCACACAACAAAGCCACACACATCAACTACTACATCATTACGATCTAACTACATACTAAAACAAAACTTTGTTTCCAACTTTCAAGCACATGGTTGAAAGCATCGATGTTACCGCCCACGCACTTGCAACATCGTCATCTTACCCAGCAGCAACGATGATGGATTCAAACCCATCAAGTAGTAGTAGTAGTACAACTAGGTAGTTGGTGACAACAACAACCCTTTGCCCACCCACACACCGGGTGACATGGGACACCGAATGGGTTGTATATGAAAAAGAAGGTGGAGACGACGAGATTTCGTTGAGCCAATCCCCGCCCTCATTCAAAGGGGGGGTTGAAGTAAATCCCGAAATCCGTTAGAATCAGTGGCATTTTCATTGGTGGTTCCGCCACCACGATTTCCTATCATGCATCCGTTTTAATCAAGGGAAGAAAAAAAATAGGGGAGGGGGAGGGAGCCAAATGGGTGGAAGAGCACAACTACAACAAAAAGCTATTCCAACCAAGTAGAAAAACTTGGACAACTTGGAATTTGTAAAAAAATAAAATAAAATAAAACAAAACATATCCACCTAACTTGAATTTATGTAGGCTATACTGATCTACTTCAAACGGTACGATTTTGAAAACAAATTTATATAAAAAATCGATAATCGATATACTATTATACACAACGTGCTATTAACATTTTATATAACACCCTTTATGATAATCGTTCACTGTTATTTATATATAAAACACACTAGGTTTTACCTTAGTAAGCCTACATCTTGTTCCATAAGTGAATTATAACTTCATATTATAAAAAGGATATTACCCCAAACTTTAAATCCAATTAACCCTAAATTCCACTCTTACTGTATACTTGCTAATCAAATTAAACATAGCCGATTACCTTACCTCATACACACCTTGAAATGTTTTATAACTCTACTGTCACGTGAAAGCCAAGTTCCGTGATAAAGTACACTATATAATACCAATCATCATAAAGGTTACTATAAATCAACTATTCATCGTTACAGCATTAAAAAATAGTTGATTTGCCAATAAACAACGATGTATCAATTAACTAACAAAGCAGTTCAATTGGCTATGCAAAGATGATGGTGTGGCTTATTATACCGATACTTTAGTATAACATAACCATGGCCTATCCTACTAAAATGTAATATACCATGTAGTATTCGAATCTATATAATTCGAATTTAAACACAGTACGGTACTCGAATCTACTTCAAAGATATTTCAAAGTGTATTCGTATCAACACTTTATCACCTAGTTTATTAACTAATTTCTTTAACTTTTAATTAGTTAAGTTAATGGTTAAGCAACTTGTCGATGTTTCGAATTGGTTCGAACACTAGTTAAAACTCCGATCGTTACTAGAAATCAAAAGTTGCACTTATACCTGGGTTGTTATAGTTTAATGTAGCAGTTTCGTATTCCTCAGCTAGTGGTGTAGAATACCTGACAAGTCTCATTACAAATAAATAAATAACTAAGTCGATAAATAACTAGGTAGTCAACAATCCAAGCTGGTAAACTATAACCACAGACGAAACGGTTCAACCGTCGGGTTTCAGGTTAGAAAGACGTAGGCCTAACCAGATTCAAGGTTAAAAACCGCCGGGCTATTTATTACACACCAAAAATATTAGCCTCACTGCAGACACCCATCTTACTCAAAATAAAAACATTTTTATTGTAAAAATAAACTATACTCAATAAAACAGTTTACAATTAAAATGTATTTAATAAAAGTATAAATTGAAAAAAAAAATAACCTGTCCATAACTTATAATTTTGCATAGTGTCAACAGTTTCGCAAAAAAAAAAAATTAATAATAATAATAATAATAATAATAATAATAAAATACTATACAACTATTGTAAATTTCCCGCCCTATGAATTAAAGTTTATTCAAACTGAAATTCAACACGAAAACTTTTACGTTTAAATTTAACAAAATAGAACATGAGTATGAAACCACACAAAAGCGTAGTACACTAACTATTAGCATCAATAACATGCACTAACTATTAGCATTAGTACATCACCTATATTGTACATTGTAGAAGGCTCACCTTACTACAAGTATACTTATATAAAATAACATAGTAAGTACATTTATTTAGCAGTTTTAATATAAAGTGCAATATACAATGTAGTGAAGTAGGGAAATAGTATATTACACTATAAGATAACAAGTAGACTATCATATCGATAATGTATAGTTACTATAGTATCGTATAAAAATTTGTATAGTGCACTGTGTAGGATGTACTATACAGTATAGTATAGTATAGTACAGTACGTCATACATACTACACTACGTACATATATGAAATATATTATATTATGTTTAATAGTATAAAGGTACGTTTATATGATGCTATTCCTAAAGTATTCTAGATAAGGTATAATATGCTCTTCAATCAACTACGAAATGCTGTATTTTACTCGGCCTTGTATATCTACCGTATTTACTACTAATAGTTTGTGTGGTTAAAAACACTTTCAAACTTTAACAGTCTACTTAAAGTAAACTAAACCTTGACATCATGTAAAGTATGCCGAAACAAAAAAGCGCGTTAAAAGAACAAAACAAGTTTATATAGTTAATCTTGCAATAAATAAATGAATAATCTAATCATTTTTAACTAACGATTAAAACCACTACATAAGAACAAACAAACCAGTAGTAATTAACTTAATATTTTTTTTAGCTAATTAAAAAGTGGAAGAAAAAAATAAATGATAAAAGTGAAACAAAAATTATTTATCTGGAATTAACAAATAATAAAAATCACTCCATTCAATTTATTTATTACTAGTGATAATAACAAACTAGTGAAAAATAATAGTGAACCGTTTGATTAATTTTGGTTCGAGGAGGAAAAAAAAATGGTTAGTTTGACAAATGAACTGGCGATGGCGCCACTAAATTCCGCGCGGTAGAATTCCAATACAATAGCTCCGACTCCCACGTGTGAATCGAAGCCCGTTTAAAATAACAAAAAAATCGATACTTATCGATCTTAACAAAAAAAAATGGTTAAACCACTCTCATCTGCTAACTAACAAATAACAAAACGCTTTCTTAAACAAATACATCATAGCCACAACACGTTATCAAAATTAAATTAAATTAAATAATATACTAACTTGTCGTCGGTTGGATGTCGCCAAGTCGTCGGATCACAGCTGACCAACGAGGTAAACATAATCCCAAATGATTGGATATCGATTCCAAAAAAAATATATATATCGACTTTCAGACGAAAACTATCGAAACATCACCACTGACAGTCACTTTGAAATTAAAAACAAATAGTGGTCAATCGTCGAAACGACAACCACCTGCCTTGGAAAAATGAATTTCGCACGTGGATGTACCATCAGTTCGGTATAGGCTCCGTACGAAAAACAAGGGGCTCGTTCCTCGTCGACAATGTGAAAAAGTGACAGTGAAGAAGAAGAACAACAGCGAGAGTGTCGTTTCGCCTTGGTGTTGTGTGCGACTTGTGAAGAGTCGCCAGTTGCTGAGGTCGTACAAGTAGTAAGCTCGAGCGTCGTCGTTCTGCCGATGAATCTCTGAGAATGGGCGTCGTCGTCGTCGCTTCGTGACGCGCGTGTGACGTCAAAGGAGCCGGGCAACGTGCCAAGCGGTATGACGTCCCCAATGACGCAAATGGAGCGGCGAGCGTGGGCGATCCGCTCCCACTGACTGCTCAGCGCTATTTTAAGCGCAGACGCGATAGAGACGGAGCACGTGCTTTAACTGTACAAAGAGGAAGAACCCATTTTGTGTTTTTTTTTCTTCTTCTTCTCATCCTTCATACTTTACTTTTCTCACTCCCACACACACATACACACAGCACATAACACAACACACCGTTACGATTTGCAATTCTATTAGTCGCGTCACACGACGACGATTGAAATCGATATTGCGCGTGATATCGTTCGTTTATCTCCTTTGGCGCTACGTAAAACCTCACCGCAGAGTTTTTTAAAGCACGGAATTTCTTGTAAAAGCATACGGTTTGTTCAATTTCAAAAAATCGGAAAAAATTTTAACGTTCAAAATCGCGAATTTCATACGTTTGAAATCAAATATCGCGTGCGATGTTGCGCGTCGTTACATGGACACATTCGGCGTTTTAGAGTTAGTCAAATGTTAAAAAAACTCTTTTAAAAAAAAAATCAATTAATATTTTTCAATAAAATTTTAAATTTCAGATTAAATTCAACTCAACATATCGAATCGATACCGCGCGAGATTCGTACACATTGTATCGATACTACGCGTACACTTAGCGTTTTAAACCTTATATCACATTTGAAAACAATTTCTTAAAAACAAAAATTCAATTCAAACTAAAAATTCACACTTTCGAAATTAAAAGTTCCAACGGTAATATAAAAAAAAAATATATTTCAAATCGATATCATCGCATGCAATATCGAGCGCGATACCTCACATATAAAGTGAACCATATCGCATTACAAAATTCTTTAAAGAAATACTTTATTTCTGAAATTTTATTTTTTAAGTAATTATTTTAAAAGTGACGCTGTTAAATATTAAAAAATTTCAACGATAACAAAAATTACCCACTAAAATCGATATCGCACGCAATATCGTGCGCGTTACCTTGATACCTCGTAAACCTTACGCTCTATATTACATTAAAAAAATGATCTTAAAAATATAGTTAGCAATTTTTTATTTATTGTTAATTATTATTTTAAATAAAAATTTAAAAGTTTAAAATTTCATCGACCCCAAAAAAAAAAAATAATCGGAAAATTGGAAATCGATATGCGCGTCATCTTGACATTTTCAATTGAATTAAATTTTTCAACGGTATCAAGTCAAATTTCCCAAAGTTAAAATTTGTTATCAATGAATTACGTTCGATTTACGATGACCATATCGTATTTCCAAATATGGTCATCTCTACACATTAAATGCGATTAACGTCACTTTCTGATAATAAATTAGAAAAACCGAATCTAACGCGATAAATGTAGAAACTGTTACAACCAATGTAAACAAACTAAAGCAATCGAATAAAACGATAAGCCATTTCCGTTTAACGATATTTTTAGAATCGATCAAATATGGAAGTCAATTGATACTTATTTTTATTTTTATCACGGTGGCTATATTTAATCTATCGATTACAAAAGGAAATTGTATTGCTCGGAGACTCGGTTTGCGATATTATCGATTAACAATATTTTTTTTCGATTAACGATTTTTTTTGGAACGAATTAAGGTTTAACGTGTATCGACTATATTAATTAACGATAGGTAGTGTTTTGTTGTTGTTGCTGTTGTTTTTAGATACATCGATCGTTAACTGGTTAACGTTCGAGATGATTGAAAATATCGTTAATCGAAAAAAAAATTACTAAAAATAAAAACAAAAAATGTCGCTGAACAAATTAACAATCTAAAAATATTGTTAACCAAAAGTATCAAAATATCGTTAATCGAATATAGTACAGACACAAGAGCTTAAAACAGATTTTAAACATATCGTTAATTTAATTTAAATTTTATTTAATAAATAAAATAATATGAAAGATAGATCACAAATAAAGATATCGTTAAGCGAATCATTAATCTGAACATAACGTTAAACGAATATAGGAAAGATAGACATGAAGGCTTGAAACAAGTAACATTATAAACATATCGCTAATCAAAAATATTTAATAAATTTATGAAAGATGAATCGTTAAACGAAGTATCATACCAAAAAATATCGTTAATCGAAATATCGATAATCAAAACAAAATATTCTTAATCATAATAAAAAAAAATAAAACAAATGTCTAAAAAAAAAAATATCGTTAAACAAAATAAAAAAAATTCGTTAATTAAAATAACGATAATCTAAATATCGTTCAAAACAACAATAATTAAATGTGTAAAACAAATATCGTTAATTGAAGTATCGAACAAACAGTCATCAATTTTCATCAAACCAAAAATATCGTTAACCGAAATACGATTTGATCGTAAACCGAAAAATATTTACATATTTATAATCCATACATTTTAAATAATTCTTTTATGCAGCAATATAAGACTTTTTTTTCTTTTCAATTAAATTTCGATTAACGATATTTTAATATTTTTGTAAAAATTTTTGGTACCTCTATTTGACAAAAAATACATTAATATCTATATTTATAATTTTTGGTTTTTATAATTTACCTTTCCACCAGACACAATAGGCCTAAGCATACCCCCGAAAAAAAAAAGTGATACCAATAATTGGTGTAAACAAGCGTTACCAAGGGGCTAGATGATGATACCTAGAGTCAATCCATCAACCGCGACAACTCTTTCATTTACCACCCCACCCCCAATTTTTTAATATATATCATTACTATATTGTCAGTCGGTCTATAGGTTGCCCGGATGCTTTTTACCCCCACTTCCCTAATATCTAAAGTGATGTCACCTGGGGAACACGTGATCTGTCTTACCAACCGGAAATGGATCTTGTTTTTTTTAATGAGGATAACAACCCTTTTCTATATTATTATTATTATTATTATTATTTTTATTATTATTATTATTATTATTATTATTATTAT